>OV651814.1:60432441-60591806 GCA_927349885.1 Psylliodes chrysocephalus | reverse complement strand
CAAATATCCAGATTATTTATGTTAGGTTATCTCCAAGAAAAAGTTTATGTAAGCAATCCGCAATGCTTGGAATATCAGGAGGAAGATTTTGGGGATATATCCAGAAACTTTACGAAAGGTCATGTGTTAGAAAGGGCCCACAACTATCGTTGCGAAAATGGACACCATTTATCGTATATAGTTGAAAAACAACTTTAAGAAACACACTTGGTATTATGAGTTTTTAAAATATAAATTTACTTTTCATATATTTTTTTATAATTTAAAATCATGAAGGTACTTTTGCGCCACCCTGTACGAAGGTAGAATTCAATAAAAAATCAAAGTGTTTACCTTGTCTGGCTGTTAGATCTTGAGGGTCGTTGAGATAAAGACCGTTAAGCCCCCTACCACACGACTTCCACCACCATCCTCCTTTCAACATGGATGCACAATTCAAACTTGATCGATCATTGTCTCTAAAAAGAATAAAAATAAAATTAACAAAAAAAAATTTTTTTTCATTACCACAAAACCAAACAAAGAAGCGGATTATAAATTCTTCCAATAATAAAATAGAGAAGACAAGGAAAGAAACACAAACATTCGTTTAAAAAAAAAAAAAAATAATTTTCTACACGTAGAAAACTATTGATAGAAATAACGGCTATAAAACTAATAAGTATTCCAATAAGAGTTTCCGAATGTCTTTTTTAGTTATTTTTCATAACGCAACTTTTTTCGTAATATCCTTTTTTTTGTTCAATTTGGCATATTAATGCAATTGTAGCAATGCAGTGTACAGAGTAGAACGTGTTAAACATTGTTAAACATTTGTATTAAAAAGGTTTTTTTTATTTTGGTGTACAAAATTATCCATCAGAAAAAACTATTTATAATATAGTACAGAAATTCAAAACTACATGATCTCTGCAAGATATCAAAACACCACGTGAACGTCCAGGTAGTTTGGTTGGTAATATTGAGGATGTTCATCCGAGGCTATTATAATACCCAAATGTCTATTGAACGTCGTTCACAACAGTTAGGATTCGACCATCATGGCTCACTTCAGCTTAGACATCAGCCAGCCTACCATCTTTTAAAACTCTTATTTTTTTATCAATATTTGAAAACTTGTTGGAACACCCATTAATTTAACGTCGGTTATTGTTATGGCTGACTCAAGTTTTGTTCAACGTTAAAATAGGTATCAATATTTATGAAAAATACAGGTATGCATTTACCTATTGTATGTAGAAAATGGACTGTTGTTGCTTCCATACCAAGGATCGTTAAGTGAATCACCGGCGTTACCTTCGTATCCATCTATTTCAAGTTTGTAATACTCCGCTTCAGAGTAGATTTTGAAATGAGAATACTGTGCATATCTAGAAAAAAAAAAAACATATTTATTAGTATTAATGTTCAAATAAAAATTTACACATTTTTTAATTTAAATTAAAAAATAATCATTGTTAGTTTAACTCTACTTTCTATAGCTAAGTTGCTTGATTCTTTAATATGTTTCTTTTAGTCCCGATGTTTCTAAGGTATTAATGGTTTGTAAGGTGTAAGTATTGAAGATTATCAGGGAAGCTTTAGCAGTAGCTAAGATAGTGTAAAACAAAATTAGGCTTTTTTAAACGTTATAATAATTGTTCATACGATTTAAACTATTTGTAAAAGAAAATATGTCAACAATAATAAATAAAATACTGAAGGTCAAATCATCAAGAAATTGATGTATGTTTTCACTAAATTGTCAGAAGATTGAGACAATTAATAGTAGTTTACGTTATGAGCCCGTTACCTAAATCATTACATGCGAGCACGTAGAGATAAGGTAACGGGCGTGCATCGTACAACGTTTTATGATGTACTGCGATTTACTAAGTTTTACAACCTAAACTCAAACAAAATTTTATCATTTGACATTATAATTACAAGTTTCTGAATGAGACTTAAAATAATGACAGTTCAGTTACAACTGGCAGTTCGGTCATAACATAACTGTTGTGAAAATTATTGATTGTTGTTATGGTTTTATTAAGTGATCGGCCTGATCGGTGGTGATCGGTTAACATTTTATCGGGCTAGCCCATTATGACTCCCATAGGGAACCATAAACATAGGTTGGTTACCACGGTATAACATTGCAGTATATTATAAAACTTGTTATAATTTTCTGACCAATTGTAGAAACTTTCAGTTTTAATATTATTTATTATTTAAAACATTGTTATTTTTACATTTTGTGCATATTTTATGAGATTATATTATTCGTGTTTATGTGTGTTTTTTTTGTTAAAGTATCTTTATCGCTTTTTAACTTAGAGCATATGCTCTAAGCTTTTATTAATATGCTATCAATATGGCATATAATCTGTATCATGTTGGTAACATTAAAATTGGCCAATATGTTAAATTATACGATCCGTTCAGCCTAGTAAAGTAAAACATAGTATATTTTCAAAGTATTCTCCTACACAGTCAATGCATTTTTGCATCCACACAAACCATTCTTGAAAACATTTTCTTCAATCTTCTGACCGTAATTTGTTTATTCCATTTGTAAAGGCTGATGTAAAAGGTAAAAATAAAAAAAAAATTATTAGGTACTAGGATTATGCGGCGAATGACATATTATTTCCATGCTTTGGACATTCACATACTTATTTGTTCAAGCAGCAGATGATCTTTCCTCTTGGACGTTTTTCGCGAATTTTTTGGAATTACCAGTACATCTATCCTCCAGACCTACAGAAGAAACATCACCTGTAATGATGTTGTACACCAAATTAGAGGATCCACAGTCAAAGCGATCTAGTGTAGATCTGCACCGGCTCACACGGCCTTCTTTTTAAACAAAAATCAAGTTATGGGGAATCCACCTAGAACAAAGCTTACGGACTTTTAAACGTTTGTGTAAAAAAGTGTTAATTGCTTTCACACCAATCTTTAAAGAGCTTGAACATTTCTGACAGTAATGTAACTGCCATTTTTGGCTTAGGAACTCGAAAACTGTCATTTAAGGAAAGTCCACCACGTTGAAATTCATTGTACCACCGTTTTACGGTAGGGAAGGAACACGACTTGTCACCAAGCACTCGAATGATTTCCTCAAAATCTTTTTTACGAATTAAGCCACGCTTGAAATTGTAAAAAATCAGAGTCCGATAATGCTCGTTGTTCATTTTCATCACTTATTGGCAGAGGATTACTTTCAACTTATGTAACTTAAAAAAATTAAGTATATTTGGCAACTGTCACTAACTAAACTTGTAAACAATTAGATTGAAATGTCAGGAAAACGTTTTTGCAAAAATATCATCGCCTACTGGATAGGCTCACGAGAACAGCCCTCGTATGTAATCACCTCCCCAATAAATTGTAGAATCCCTCAATTTATTGAAAAGAAATTGATTATTTTATTCAGCGATATATTGAGCAATAAGATGAGCAATGAATTAAGAAATAAATTGAGCATCACATTGGATATTGTAAAACAGTTATACAATAGTTATAAGATATATACTTTCTAAGATTGCCTTATTTTTATGATTTCTTAGCTATAAGAAAATAAGATTTTGTTGATAGTTTATTTTATTTTTGTTTGGTGTGTTATCGGCTTCAACTGCTAAGGTTATTTCGCCTCGTGTTCTTTGTAGGCTTTGTTACTGTTTCTCATTGCCACTTTAGGAACAGCACTGTTAATTAGAACCCAACAGAGAATGGTCGAGTGGGGAATCCTACCAAGGCATCAGAATTAATTTTAAATAATTAAATTAAATGAAAAAATTCCGGCCAACGGTGGGATTCGAACCTGGGACCCTTGTATCCCCAGGCAGAGGCTCTAACCACTGAGCCACCCACCCCTTTGATAGTTTATTAATTACAGTTTTGGTATTTTTGGTCCTTTAATAGATTTAGGTCGGTTATTTATTAAAATTATGAGCTTGATAAACATAGACGACTCTAGCTAAGCAATACGTTACGACAGCGAATTTTCATAAAATTATTCTAATTATATTATTTTTTTAAATTTTCGTTAATTAATAAAATTTTTTCACTCGTGTCATTAATGTCTGTAGTAATGTAAGGAACTTTGTTTATGCATCTGTAACGTGTGGAGGGTATCTTATCCCGCGGCACTTAGGCCTCACTAGGCTCATTATGAATCCTTCTAAATTGATAGGCACCTCCTAGCTCGTGAGCCAGCTTACAAACTTAACGTAGTTGACAGCATTGCTAAGAGGTGCTTCTCTTATATCGGCCGGTATTAGCCGATACTCGCCGAACACAAATATAATAAATATCTACTACGATAGCACGACGCTCAGGGGTGTGAAACTGGTATGCGCAGGCCTGGGATAAAGCAAAAATCAAGCACGACCGCAAGGTGGCGCTGCAGTCGGCTGGTGGGGTGGGTGGTGGGAGTGTAACGGACAGGTAAATATTGATTTTTGTGGGGGGTGTCATGGCGTCTTGGCTTAAACCAAACAAGAATGTTGTTTATTTATATTGTGGTTATATTCAGTTGTGTTTTCATTTCCAATTTGCTTAATTGATTTAGTTGACCACTGTTAATAAGCTTGTTTTTCCATTATAAATTTGTGCTTTTTGAGCTGTTATCTTGTGCTTTTTCCGCTGTTATTTTGTGCTCTTCCATAAAGATTCGTAATTATAGAAAATGTTGTGTACCGAATTGCCTTGATGTGGACAAAAAGATGCATCGCCTGCCCCACCACGAATTCACCCGATTTATTTGATATTTGGGCACTTGCTGTTCGTTGTCCAAGATTTAATAATAAAACAAGACTACAAATTTATTCCACCTTTGTAGTATGTCATAAACATTTTGAAGAGAAGTATAAAGTAGTTGGCTCTCGTCGAGGTCTAACACCTGAAGCTTTCCAATGCTATTCCTCCCAGCAGTTCCTGGAAGAGTAGCGGATGGACTTTCCTCAAATAACGTAGAAATTGAATATGTTGATCAAACACCTACTTCAAGTAAAGTTACTATATGTTGAGCTTCTTTTTGAGAAGGAAAGTTAGTAATCTACTCATTTATTTTATACTTATACTGTGGATTTTCTGTTTCATGACATTTGGGGTTGCAAAGCTGTATCGTAGAAGAAGAAGCAGACTAATAATATATGTTGGACTTCTTTTCGAGAAGGAAAGTTAGTAATCTACTCATTTATTTTATACTTATACTGTGTATTTTCTGTTTCATGACATTTGGGGTTACAAAGCTGTATCGTAGAAGAAGAAGAAGAAGCAGACTAATAATATATGTTGGACTTCTTTTCGAGAAGGAAAGTTAGTACTCTACTCATTTATTTTATACTTATTGCCGCGTTTGAGAATCCACATCAGATGCATTTTTTTACATTTTTTATCCACATATATACAAATCGTTTATTTAGTCAAAAAAAACAACTATTTTTTACATGTCAATACATCTTCACATTTAAAATATAAAAAATACATAAATATAAAATCAACATACATTTAAAATGCAATAAAAAATACATAAGATACAGTACACTTACATGTCAACTATACAAAACATAATAAAAGGACAAGAAAGAGAAAAAAAAACGTCAATAGGTCAACAGGTATTCATGCGATAGATATTCGCTATAATAAAGCAAAAATGCAGTTTGTGTGAACAAATCTTAATTTGGCTAACAGTTTTTAATGCGGATAATTTTTACTGTCAAATTTGAATAGCCCCGCGCTTTCCTTCTCTTCTTTTTTTATTATTTTCTCTTCTTTCATATGGCCTCTTACCAGACAAGGACTTAATTGAAAAAAATCAACCACGTCCACCAGGTGCCGCTGAAAATTCTATCATCCTTTTTTAACATGGGAGATACCGTTCTAAGAGTAAGTGTTCTGTGACGACGCTCTCATTTTCTTGTTCGCACCCCCTGAAGAGTGCGGCTTCTCACAGCCCCATGCAATGGATATGCGTCCGTACTTGGCAATAACCAGTTAGAATGCCTGTATTTGTTTTCTGTAGTATTGTCAGAATAACTCATTAACTCCCTGGCAACTGTGCAGTGTGGTTTTCGTGACTCCTGTAACGTTGAATTTGTTCTAGTTTCGCGGATATCGTCAATTGCGTTTTCGATACCTAGACAACTGCAGGATAGTTCTTGTGATGGCCTTGTAGGTCCATGTGACAACTCTAAGGAAGAAACTCCAGGTGCACCCCACGGTTCGGCGGCATTGCACATAAGCAATGTATACTCTTTTAACTCTGTTTTCTAAGTGTGAGTTCCATCTTAACTTGCTGTCTGTTGCAGAGTTTAGTTTTGTTTAATTACATTTTTATCTTTTTCCTTGTGAAAAGGACCATTTCCTTCTTCTTGATATTGATAGACGGCGAATGGTCCTTGCATTACTATTCTATAATTTTGAAAGCTACTTGAATTATTTCATAGAGTGTGTTCTCAAAATTTCATACATGAAGAATGGTTAGTTCTTCTGCATGGCCAGGGCATCTACATACTGTAAGGAAGGAAGTAATTTCATTGTTACAAAAATAGTGTTATATTCAGATTCGAAATTATGAAAACGAAAATTGTATTTTGCTGTTGTAATTCCAATTAAAATATGTAGTAGTATGTGCAATAAGAGTAATTATGGAAAATCCACTCGAGTTGTAGAGTATATTTTTTCTACGATCCACTAACGAAAATCTACAAATTTAAAAAAATATTTTGGGTTATTAAGACAAAATAAATATTTTGAAAATAATTTATAACTTTTACTAATTTATAAGATAAAATACCCATGAAAAAAAGAAGATTTAATTTAATTAGTTTCCGCCCAGATACAAACCCGGGCCTTTCACGTGGAAGAGAGATGCCGTATCCTCATTTCCACCTTCACATTTAGGATTTTAGTTTTAATGCTAGTATTTAAATTAGTTTCACATAGTTAGATTTAAATTTAAGATTTTCTTAAAATGAAAATAAAAATGTTATTATTTATCCATTCTACACAAAAATAACTCATTTTAATGTATATTTAATCTCAGTTACTACAAAATATACCGACAATTAGTTTGACAGAATTGTCAAAAATAATAGTAGTTGGGTGTCCAAATTATAAACTGTGATTGGTGTATTTCTTATTTTTTTGGAGTGTGCTCACTACCTAGAATGAATAAGAAATATATTCGCTCAGTTGAACGCAATATCATACTTTTTCATTTTGTAACTTGTTCGTAGATATGCCAATATCCATGTGGGTGTAGATAAACGTAATTTTTTTATCATTTGTCTAAGAAACATAATAAAATGAGTAATTTTGTGAGTGTTGACATGGAAAACTAACCTTTTAACTTAAATATGATTGAATTCATTTGTTATAGGTATTCTATCTAGATAGGTAAACATTTTTAACATAATTTGTCTTAAACGCATAATAAATATATTATGGAAGCTCTAAAAACTTAAGTTATTGTAGCGTAAGCCATTTTCGACTAGTACTGTACTGCTCTAATCTTTTAAGTCCCTCTTTGCCTTATTTAGGCATTTTACGTTCTTCCTAAGAATATGCGATGAAATAAGTCAACCCCCGAAGCCGCCCCTAATGTGACACTTATGGTTAAAGGAACAACTACGATTACCGTCAATAAACAATCTGGAATATAGCAGATTATTTGATGAATGATACGAAATTGCAATTTTTGGTGAAGGTTCCACATTATAATTCAGTTGACAAAATGGTGGACGCTTCGGGAACCTTTAAATTTGTATATAAATAGATTCTTTTACCGTTAGTTAGTCAGTTTATGGATATATTTTGATGTGTAAAGATAAATTGTCAATATAAATTATTAGTATACGAGTATAAATGTTTGCGATATAAACAGTTTCGTAAATAATGTTGTATAGTTAAATTAGGTTCTAAAATAATATTAGTGGGAATGAATATAAATTAAAATAAATAAACTATTTTAAATAAATAAATGTTATATTAAGCATACAAAAAACGCTTTTGTAATGCTTATCTCAAATCAACTTAAAAGGCGAAAAAATATTAGTCGTCTAGTTTATATCGTCAGGATTTTACCAGCCGATAGTTTATCGAAAAATAAAGGTACTTTATCCGTAAAACATGGTCCACTTTTGTTTACTTTTTGATGAACATGTATTATAGTTTTTTTTCTAATAGTTTTTTTTTGTGTCATCGGCTTCAACGGCTAAGGTTATCTCGCCTCGTATTCTGTATAGGCTTTGTTACTGTTTCTCAGCGCCACTTTATGAACAGAACTGTTAATTAGAACCCAATAGTGAATAGTCGAGTGGGGACTCCTACCAAGGCATCAGAATTAATTTGAAACATTTAAAATAAATAAAAAAATCCCAGCCAACAGTGGAATTCGAACGAGACCCTTGGATCCGCAGGCAGAGACTTCACCACTGAGCCACCCACCCCCTTTTTTTGTTAATACCTAAAAAGGCTTGGACCGATTTTAATGAAATTTTTAGTTTGTTGGCAACTTTAAGAGGTGTCTTTCGGACAGTAATTCTAGAGGCGTACTCACAGGCCACTTCGATTAGTTTTCGACACAAAAAATATCGCTCTGTAGATTTTTTGAATTGTTCATAATTTTTTAAATAAACTAACTTTTTTTTTGATTAATTTTTTCGTATCGTACTTTGTTTTCGAGTAAAAAATTAAAGCTTACAATTTTGCACAACTCTGAACCTGCTGAGATAAAAAAGAGAAAGCAAAATTGAATCGTAGGTTATTGGACAACTGCCCTTTATTTTACGTAAAATCCTGACGATGTAAACTGCACCACTCTGTACAAACCCTCCACAAGTATTAATTTAAATCTTTTGTTGAGAGAGTTGGAAGACCTGTCGTCTGAATCTTAGAAACTTCAAATTACTTATTGACTAAATTGACGTTTTCACATTAGCTGACACGAATCGGAGCGAACCAGCACAAACCGGCACGAGCCGTTACGAACCTGCACGAACCGGTACGACGCCAGCAACGATGCCGGTGAATTCAAAATCTCTTTTATATAAATGGGACTTTTTTCATAGTCACCGAAATGTTGCAGGCGACCATATGTCGCTCCAGTTTTTGATTATTTTTGATATTTTGAGGTATACTAGGCGGAGGCCTTTGATGAACAACTTGTGTAGAAATGGTTGGGTTTAAATATGATGTTTTTTTGCCTACACGTGCGTACGCGTTGTCCAGCTTTATATGGGTCACCAACAAACTTCTCAAATAGAGTATAATATGGTCCTCTCTAAATGGGATATACCCATAACTGCGTTTGTTTATTTGGTTTTCGCACCTCAAATATAATAAATTCAACCGAATAAAAATCTGACACAGCAACCAGGTGCTGGGGTAGCTGATCTAAAAATATTCTGTCGGTATCATGTTGGTGTCGGTGCCGTGCCTGATGTCGTGACGATGTGGGTATCGGCCATTACCTATCAGAATTTATGAGGCTCAAACTTGTAATTACCGTTCTTTCACCCGATTATAAAGAGACAGCCAGGGTTCTATATTTTTCCTTCAAATGTATGGAGTCGCAAAAAATATTCATTATTACAGTTTGTTGTAAATTACAAAAGTTTAAGATAATAAAAGCGTCTATTTATTTCGTAATATTCTTGAAAAAAATCTCAAAATTTAAGGCCAAATTAAATTATTTCATTGTAATTGCATACTATCCATAAAAATAATGATTATTTAACGAGTCAATATATGTCTAAAATATTGTGTAAAATACAAATAGAATATTTTCATTATTACAACTCTATTAACTATGACTAATCTTAAATACTGCAACTATCAAAAATAAAATATTATTTATGATACCTATATATTTGTTTTGTTACCCTTTAACAATGAAATTAAATTTCCATCTTCAAGACTACAAACGATTACATTTACTTACAAGAATAAATAACCATTTTTATTTTTATTATTATTACTAATAAACAAATATTGATTAGACGTACAACCGTCAACGAATAATAGCGTTTCACTTTAGCACACATTAAGATTACAATCTTTAATTCATAGGATGTTTTATGGAGTCAAACATGATTCAAACCGAAATACCATGTGTCTAGTTGAGCAATCACTACTCAATGAATTTTTTATTACAATGTTAGGCAATTTCACAATTAACACAGGCTAATAAACTTGATTTATAAAACTGCACACATTTATTCATTCAAACAACTTTAAAAGTGCAGAGCCGGTTCTACTCGCAACCGATCAGTGCCGTAAGATTAAAAAGTGGGTTGAAAATTTTGAAAGAATTCGTCAACGATAAGAAAGAAATTTAGACAACCAAAAAAAGTGCGTAATATGAAAAACATGACGTGTCTGTTTACAGGAATTACCGTGTTGATAAAATGATATCAAATCGTACGCGTGATATTGTGAGATCCATTGCTCTATTGCCACTAAATACTAGGGTTGCCACCTTTTTGAAAAGTTAAAAAAGGACTACGATATTGACAGGGGCTCTGGTATACAAAAGGTCCTCATCCTTCTACTAAACTTCTAAAAAAAAGGTCTTCGAGCTCCTCGCCATTTTACCGATCCTTTAAAAAAAAGTTCATCGAGCTTAACAAAAAATCCCTCTCTCCATTCTACCGAGATTCTAAAAAAAAAACAAAGGGTCCTCAGCTTATATTTTTGTGCAAACCATGTCTCTTCCAAAATTATGTGCTGAAAAAAAAAGACATTTGTCGTAAAAAGGACATTTTCAGCTTTAAAAAGTCACAAGGCTTTTTGCTTCAAAAAAAGAACGTCCTGTTCAAAAAAGGACAGGTGGCAACTCTACTGAATACTGAATACCAATTACCAAATACTACTAATGCTAATGTACTTAGAATATGTCCGACATCATCCTCACCTCCCGCTAAAGACACAGCACGATTCGCACGCTTCCCCATTCTCTACTAGGGTAGTAAAATTTTGAAATATTTGAAAAATCGAATGGTTTTGAACTAAAAAGGAACAAAATTTATTAAGACCACAGTAGCAAACCCCAATATTCGTAACAATAACTAAATAAATGCCATGTATATGTCATATATATGTCACGTATAGTCCAGGTATATGTCACGTATATGTCATGTATATGTCATGTATATGTCATGTTTATGTCATTATATTTCATGTTTATGTCACGTATATATCATGAATATTTAACAGTTATTTTGTTCAACAGATGGACAAATATTCTATTTATTATTAATCAGGTTTTGATCGAAATAGAAACACTGATTTTAAATTATGTTTTGCATAGTTCATTGACAAATGATTGATAGAAGTATATAGTATATCATCACCATCTCATTTCACAAAAACAAGCATCGAGGAACGTGGTCAAATGGATAAGTATTCGGTTATTGAAGCAAAGGAAACTGCGTTCAAATCTTGATACATACAAATCTTTAGTTTTTATTATTTTTTTTTTAATTTTATTATAATAATATTCATATTTTGTTTAATCGTATATATTTATTCAGGTATATTAAATATAATATTAATAATAATAATAATAATAATAATACTCTCCCTAATTCACCTTCTTACGAGTGAATTTCAACCCCTGAAGTCGACTGAACGACTTGTGTAGGGGAAGGGACGCCTATTATTATTATTTGCCGTGGCGCTCCGGCGCGACTTAAAGATTATTGATGGTGCCATTTGACTTACAGGTGAGGAAAACCCGGAAAACGTCACCCACCATCATCGAGACGGTAATGCATGGCGATTTAATTGGCACTAGGCCACACACGTTTGGTAAATTAGTTTAAAATGTCTTTTTCATGTAATGTTTTGGTAACTTTTTAGTACTAAATTTAAATTAATGTTACTAAATATTCAAAATTAGTTAGCAAAACGTCACTTAATCGACTCCATTTAATTCTTTGACAAGAAATTGCGTTAACGCAAATTGTTAAGTCTCATTAGCAAGGGCTATAAACAATTTATAATTAGGGCAGCTAAAATTTGAAATAGGGCATAAAGTTATAGATGGGTCGTCGGTATTGGCACAGTCTGTGGTAGTGAGATGTAGGTGAAGAACGGGTCGAAAATAATTTTTTAGAAAGTTATATGCAAAACAAGCTTACATGTCACGTTTTTTTTTTAAATAAATGAACTGATACAGGTTTTCAAATATCTTTATACAAATTCAAAATAGATAAAACTAAAAGAAAAGAAGACACTAAAAATATTTAGTATAGTTGAAGCCTTCGATTTGCCATATTGCAATTCTCTCCTGACAAAACGACGTTATTCGAGTCTTTTTTATCACAGTTAACGACGAAAACGTAGACGCATGAAGCAGTCCTGCAGACGAATATTATCACTGATGTAAAGAGATCGAACGGTATCTCTGAAGGCTTCCCTTTTTGTCTATAAATAATTTTTCAATTTGAGCCATATTATCAGGATTTCCACAACTTGTAGGAGGGTTAACTCTGCTAGATCTTTTGCATCTAACTGTGTTTTGGAATAAGTTTGTTCTTTTTCAACTTCTTTCGTCATGATCTTCTTTTTGCTCAATACCCTTTGCTAAACGAAATTTAAGACCGTTTATGCCGCTCTTATAGGCCGATTCATCGTTTTTTAAGACAGATGTTTGTGCTGGCAATGACTTACAAATCGGACGTATATTTCTTGTCTGCGCGAAATGTTATGTTAGGAAATAAACTGAAACACAAAGGGGCTTAGTCTGGCTCGTAAGGTTCATTCAAAGCTCAGTTCATAATTATAACCATCACAATAACTAACTTGTGACATGGCGCATTGTCCTAATGAAACAAAACTTGTCTTTAAATAATCCAAGTCTTTTCTCCAGAATTTTCTTTTCCAGCTGATCAAGAAGCAAGTTAGCATATTATTGTTTTATTTATTGTTTTACCCTTTTCAAAATAGTTAATAAAAATAATGCCAAAAATACCGACGCCCTAACCTTTCCGGCCGATGGAACCATTTTCATCCTCTTTGGGACTGGTTCGCCATTCGCAATCAAAATCATAGCTATTGGGTCAGGTTGCAAATTATCCATCCCATCCTCGTATGTGAGTAAGGTTGATTTAACAGAAATAGAAAATCCCACAATGTTATCTAAACGTTAATGTCGCAATGTTAATGTCACAATGCTTATGTCACAATGTTTATATCACAATGTTAATGTTACAATGCTAATCTCACAATGTTAATATCACAATGTGAATATCACAATGGTAATATCACAATGTTAATCTCACAACGTTGATGTCACAATGTTAATCTAACAATGTTATTTATTTAAAGAATGTTTAATTTTTTCGTCAAATTAATTAATTTACGTAGGTAATACCTAGTTATCAGTTACACAATTAATAATAAGTGGCTACGGCCCTGTTCATTTGAATTGGAAGGTTTATCTGCGAACAATTTAAATTTTAAGGTTATTTATTACTATTTCAAATCATTGATCTGAGTGAATTATAAAACAAGTAAAAAAGTCAATTTTTTTTATTTTTTTACGTAAACCTTTCTGAAAGATTTAATTAGCAAGATTTCATATGTTGATTTGATAATCGGAGATCTCCGAGCATGTATACGTGTTTGAATTGACACTTCGAGCGATCCCAAAAGTGTTTGTATCGCTTTGGAGCAAGAACATAGAGCTAGCTCGACGTTCTCAGAGCAGAAGGATCGAGAAGCCGAAGAAATGTGTCTTTGTCTCTACATATCTCTTTTTAATTAACCTACAAACAAATATAAATCTCAAAGTTCGAGATTCGAGACCAGTCAAGTGTGCTAATAGCTAAAATTATTCATCTTAAAAAAATGAAATGTGTTTGGAAAATATATTTTTAACCGACTTCAAAAAAGGAGGAGGTTCTCAATTCGTCGCGATAATTTTTTTTATGTATGTTCAGCGATAATTCATCAACACGGTGTCCGATTTCAATGATTCTTTTTTTGTTAGAAAGGGGGTACTTTAGGGGTGGTCCCATATAAATTTGGTCAAAATCTAACAATTGGGTCCCTGAGAAAATCCTCAAACTCTTCATTTTTTATGTATGTTTAGCGATAATGCTTTACCATCTTGCCCAATTTATATGATTCTTTTTTTGTTAGTAAGGGGGTACCTCAGGTGTGGTCCCATATAAATTTGGTTAAGATGTGGTGATGGCATCTGCACGTTTTTGAAGTCGGTTTTTTTAAATTTTTAATTTCTAATACTTGTTCCTTTTTTTTGCATGCCTAATGCGTGAAACCAGACCTGAGTTATCAAACATTACTATAGTTACGAGTTTCGAAACATCGTTGGTAGTAGTTGTTGATCATTTAAATACCAAATTAGCATTTCGTGAACCGGTATAAACGAAGTCGCGAGACATTTCGGCGTTTAGAATGTATGTACTTAGATACCTTCGGTATTATAATTTATTGTTCATTATGATGATGCGTTTTTACATATCGGACGACCCAGTGGATGAGTACCTATTATGTTGCATTTAAAATGTCAAAATTAAGTGCATCTTGTATAAGCATCGTGCTCATTATAGTATTTAGTTACGGGGTTAGCAGGTCGATTTAAACAATTTTTGTTTATGGGCAATGAGAATGTTTATTGAAAATATTAACATTTTTAATTTATCCTTCGCTGAGACTTCAATTCAAAGCTAGTTAGTTGGGGAACTATATCATTATCTTGAGGCATTCTATCAACTTTTATGATTAACGTGACCTACTTACGAATAAGGGTCTCCGCTCACTAGACCTGACCACAGTTTAAAGAATTTAAACTGTGACCTGAGGAAACCTGTATCATTTAAGTCTATTGCAATCAACGCCCATTTCATTACAGATTACAGAGTGCTGCTACCAACAGACCGCGTTGATGCATTGTTGTGTCGGCTCCCAGATCAAATAAAATTTTAACTGCAATACACATAGTGTTGGAGACACATACTATTTACACGTTGATGTTTTGGCTGGATGTTTTGTTTTATGGTCGAGTCGGAATATTGGCTTAATGATTTTTTCTAATTCATGCTTATCCTAAGCAAATAAAGAATCTTGAACTGCTACATCATACTTTGAGCGCATGTCCGCACTGCGTACATGTCCCAGTTCACTGCAATTCCAGCACCTGATAGTCTTCGTCTTTATCTTTTTGTCAGTAAAACTCTTCATTATATTAACTAGTTGATCGAGTGTATCTTTTACGTTTTCTTCTTTTACAGTCCCGACTTTACTGTATCCTCCAGAAGCCTGCGTAGCTGCCTCAAATTCTAGAGTAGCGGACAAGACATGAACCAATGTTTTGTGACGGGACAAGAGGAGTGTTTTCTGCAGTTCGTGGTCACGGAGTCCATTAACAAATGTTTGGACTGCCATTTCTTTTTGCGAGTCATTAATTGTGATTGGCCATATCGCATGTTCTCTATTTTTTGTTGTTCTAAATCATCTGTCTCTTCCACAGGTATTGTCTGAAAAACATCTAAAGCATCTCCTCAAAGGGCCATGGTCAAATTTACTGCCTTCTCTCATTCAGACCATTCGTTTGCTCTGGCAGCTATTTCGAACTGTTTAAGGTAGTTGGTCCATAACATATTTCCGTCGAGAGTTGGGGCTTTAACACGAGTAGTTTACAGATCCTTCCAATTTCAACTTCGCTCCACCTCATGGCACTTTATTTTAACGTTCTTTGTCTATTCTGTATGTTTTAATTCTTCTATCTTCTTTTCGATCTGTTTTATTTTCTCCTCTACAAAAGACATCTTGTTTTCCACATCAACAGATATTTCATTTTTTAGAGAAGACATTTTGTATTCCAAGTCGGAAAAAATTTCGGTTTTTAAAGAATATATGTCAGAAGACACCTTTTCTTCTAAAGAAGAAACTTTACAATCTAAGGATGAAATGTCTAATGAAACTTTGCTTTCTAAAGAAGTAATATTATTTTTTATAGAACAAACATTAGCAGTAATTTTAGTTTCCATAGAAAACATATCAGATGAAACTTTGGTTTCTAAAGAGGAAATTTCGTTTTTCACAGAAGATATTTCGGTTTTCATATCGGAAGAAATTGAAGAAATTATAGAAGCGTCATCCGAAAATAGATATTTTTCCGGATCAAAACCTTCACTTTTAATTGCTTCTTTAAGCCGCTCTATCAGCTCTGCTTTCTTCCCTATTGTCTCCAGCTCACGATCTTCTAATTCACACATTTTTTTAACCAGTTTTGTTAACTGTTTATTTACAATCCCACTTATAACACCAATGTAACGTTTGTTTAATTTATTTATAGTTTATTTATTTTAAACACTATTTACGATTTATTTATAACAAACTAATTAATTATAATACTTAGACACTATTATAACTCACAATTATAATTTATTTATTACAATTTGTCTTTATTGTCCAACTCTTTATTTGAATCTGCCCTCCGTCGATAAACTCGCGCTATTTATATAAAGCCAGCTCTGTACCAGAACTATCTAGGTTTTCCAGAACCATTGAAAACTGCCTCTTTATGACTCATACGCTGCACCGCGATCATTCCGGGAGTTTCGAGAAGCCGTGCGTTTGTCTCGATATGGCCAGCGTTAGACTTCCTGTCGCGGTATGGTAATAAACAAAGCACATGGTTCGCTTTCCGCGACAATATTGAATTTTACGATTAGTGCTGCAGCTAGAGTATCAACATACATAGATTAACAGATTAGTTTTAAAATATTAAAAAGAAGGACAGGTAAGAAAACACTTTTCGAGGAAGGACATAAACTACAAAAGACGGGCTGTTGTAGTGTATTATTATTTAGGCTACTATAGTTTTTTTCGTTTATATTTTGCGTGCGCCAATATTTTGTCATTGTGATATTATCATATTAAATACAAATCTTACGAATCAAATATTATTTAGTTGGGTAAGCACCACATCTGTCCTCCTTAAAGGAGTAATACGAATGAAAGAAGAAAATAAAATTTGGTAGTTATTAATTATGATGAATTAAAAATAAAATGTATATAAACCAATACATTTTTACCTTTTGTTTCCTTCAAAATCTTCCAGTTCCACTCTAAGAGCGTATTCTTCGTTATTGGTTAACATGTAAATATTTTCGTTGCCAAGCCAAAATTCTTTCGACGGATCTCCAAATCCGTTTTTATAATCGTTCCAGTCTCTGTTAAAGTTTTCTCTGGGGTAGCCAAAATCGTCTCTTCGTTGAATTACCTATAAAAATAAAAAAGTATTAAAAGAAAGAATAGAAAAAAAGGCGAAAGAAAATAAATAAAAATAGAAAGTCTAAAAGCTGGATAGCTCAACTTCAGATCTTAAATGTAACAATTATACACGGTGAATCATTTGGGAAATCCGCATGCATTAGGGCTAGATAGGTGGATTTAAATAACCCATATTTAATGAGCCACTGACTCTTTATAACCAAGATTCAGGGTGATTTATTAATTTTAATAATTTCTTCAATTATTGATAACTTACGAGCCACACTATATTTTTTTTCATATTCATGACATTATATTCTTTCTCCAATATCGTGCCGAAATACTTATAAAACAATAACCCCTATTTTAGAATAATTTTAAAAATTTGTTTGTATTTTTAAAAAGAGCAGATAAAATTAAGTTACACTAAATGTATTTAGTATTTCTGTTATAGACTTTTGTCAATAAAATGTTTGGATAATAGGGTGATATGAAATTAACGTTGTAATTATTAAAATAATCAATATTTCAAAATTATCTTAATTTGAGGATCACAAAATTGATGCAAAACGAATCAACAGGTCTGCATTTGTTACAAAATTCTAATTTCAATAAGTAACTTTTAAATAATGTGTAACGAAAATATGATAATATTTGTTAAATAGTAAAATTTTAAACAAATGGTAAAAAGAGAAAACACATACATTATACATCCAGGAAAAGCATAACTTTATTTTGAAACACATTAACGCTGCAGGAATTCAACATTTTAAAAGAAACAAACTAGAAATTCTTTTACCTACCCGATTCTAATTATTAATAGTTCAGTCAGAGCTTGATCGTTTCTCAAATCTTTAGTGTATTCTGAATATTATGGAATAATCATCTCATTCAATAATCTGACAGATTATTTTGATATATAATGCAATATGTTAGTAGGTTTTTATGCTATTTTTATATTTTTTTATTTCAATAGCAATTTCTATTTTAATATCACATCCTAATTCACGGCCTCAGTTCGTATTAATATTTGAAAATGCCATTTTACCTTCAGTATGATTATTTCATCAATAAATTACGTTAAAAATCTATTAATCTTATAAATAAGTTTTTATTGGATTTAGAATATCTTGGCAAGACATATCTACACCGACGGTTCTAAAACAAAACAAGTCTTAGGATGTGGAATATACTCCAGATCTTTAAGTCTAAACAAAAAATAAGCTATGAGTAATAGTGCAAGTGTGATTCAAACCGAGCCCAGAAGAATTTTTATAGCAGCTAGCAGACTCACACTGGATAGACCACGAATTTAGTCAGGGTTAGTACTAGAATGTCACGAAGCTTTCGCCATCAACAATGTGATCACATTAGAATAAATCAGAGATCACACCACATCGAAATGTAATGTCTTGCTGATTCACTAATTAAAAAAGGTTGCCAACCAAATACTTTTTGGACCTGGCACTTCTATTGGACTGATAACATCGGTAGTAATAAATCTACTTAAAAAACATTCCCTTGTGAAATTAAAGGAAATATAGGATGAAATAAGAAGCTGTAGAGTTGCTAAGGAGATTTTAAGTTATCCTGACAACACTACAGCAAACAAATACTTTTACTATGACTAGATAGAATCTGCGCCTGATGCCATTTATGGAATCTTTTCCGTAGCATAAGGCTATCAGAATCCGCACTCTTCTAACACCGGCCGATATAAAAGTAGCATATCTTGCGACATTGTCAATTACATCAACTGTGTAGACTGGCTCACGAGCTGGGAGATGTCTGGCGTCTTAGGAGAATATACAATGAGCCTAATGAGGCCTAAGTGCCATGGGGTAAGTGCCACAGAGAGATGGCGTAGTCCACAAAAAATGTTTGTAAAATTCACGTATGTCGTAGCATTAGATTTTTCTTCTTTTTAAATGTTAGTTTGGATTTAACTCAGAGCTGTGTGTAGGATCACGAAATTTTTTGTGGATCACTTTTCAAAATAATAATAATAAAATATGTATTGTTTATTTAAATGAATAAAATACACTTTAGGTTTGATATCTTGATATCTTAATTTGTGGTAATTGAAGATAAATTAGTATCTTACTAAAAAGCACAGAAATATATTGAGCAAGATTGTTTGTATTCTATGCATACCGCCTTATCAATTCGGCTATCAGGACGTTAGATGCCGGGAGTCTGAATACCTATTATGTCAACTGTGAAAATGGTGTACACTATACAAATAAGAGTTGAAATTGTAGGGTTATATTATGCATATAATAAATTTGCAAGAGCTGCAGCTAGACAATTTAACGCTACTCATCCTGGAAGAACTTCAACAGATATAATAATGTAATTTTTTAGAAACAGGAAAGACACTCACATTTTTATTAATAATAAAAATCAATTATATGATACTATATTGCCATTAACTCTAGAAACAAATATAACAGATCACTATTCAACATTAGCATAGGTTATAATTCCAACACATCTAAAACAAAACAACTTATCTAATAATAACATAATAAAAATATTAAATGAAAAAAAGACTAAAAAATGAAATAATGAATATTAACTGGGATTTCGTTTTTGATGGCGACGATGTGGAATCTGAAACAATAAAATTCATTAGTATAGTTAAAAAATGTGTAGATATATCTACAATATATAAAAGAATAAAAAGTGATAATAAAAAACGCAAATGTTGGATAACGAACACCCTGATCAATTCAATAAACAAGAAAAATAAAATGTTTTGTCAATATAAAAAATGTCCACACGATGAAAATCTAAAACAAGAGTACCTCAATTATAAAAAAACCTTAAGCAAACTAATTAAACAAACAAAAATAAATTACTACCGAAGCCGTATTCAAAACGATATGAATCCAAAAAATTTGTGGAATACCATTAATGAATTCTTAACAATACCAGAAAGAACTCCAATAAATTTAATTAAAGAAAATAAAGACAAACTCATAACTGAACCATCCGAAATAGCGGAGACTTTTAATGAATATTTTATATCTGTAAGTAAAAACTTAGCTAAAAAAATTAAAACTAATTTAAACTACGTGGAGAAAAAGATAACCTGCAATTAATCCATTTTCCTTCGTCCATCCGATGAAAATGAAATAAAAGAAACCATAATGAAATTAAAAAATAATAAAGCTCCAGGTTGGGACGGTCTAAAAGCAGAAACACTAAAAATAATCACGGACTATGTTGCAAAACCTATTTCACACTTAATTAATAAATCATTACAAAAAGGTCACTTTCCATCTGTTTTAAAACTAGCAACGGTGTTTCCAATCTACAAACAGGAAGAAAAAACTGATTTAATTAATTACAGGCCAGTTATTTTAATTAGCAGCCTAGCTAAAATATTCGAAAAAGTAATCCAGACTAGATTAAACAATTTCTTAAATAAACACAAATTACTTTCAGAAGCACAATACGGATTTAGGCTAAACATGTCTACTCAAGATGCCATTAAAGTACTAACTGAGAATATATATAAGAGTATTGACAAAACTATGCCATCTATTGGTGTATTCATAGATTTAGATTTAGACTTTTGATACCATTGATCATAACATCCTTCTTAATATATTGTATGATATGGGTATAAGGGGTATTCCACATGAACTTTTAAAAAGTTACTTAAAAAATAGAAAACAAAAAGTAAAAATAGGTGACATGTTGAGCCAAGAAAAAACTATTACTTGTGGAGTACCACAAGGGACTGTTCTAGGGCCTATTCTTTTTATTATATATTTAAATAATCTATTCCTGGTAGAGACAAATTGCAAAATAATTAGTTTTGCCGATGATACGGTATTGTTTTGTGAAGATAGTAACTGGTATACTCTAAAGATAAAATTAGAACAAGACTTAGAAAAAATAAAGATGTGGTTTGATCATAAGCTCTTGTCATTAAACTTTAAAAAACCAAATTACATACCATTTAGTTCTTATAGTAACGCTCTTCCGGATTATAACCTTATTGTTGGAAATACGTTTAGCATTACCCCTGTAAGAAAAATAAAATACCTTGGAATTATAATAGACCATAACATAACACATAGAATATACCTTAAAAAATCTGCGTTGTGTATTATATAAATTTAAACAAATATGTTGTATTCTTGATTTTAAACAAAAAATAATGTTATACAAGAGTTTAGTTGAATCACATCTTAATTATGGGATAATAGGATGAGGTGGCGTATCCAAAACTTACCTTTCATCACTTGAAATATTCCAAAAACGATTTATTCGAATCATTTTGCAGAGGGGTTATGATTGTCCAACCAATATGTTATATAGTGAGAGTGGTATATTTGATCCTAGACAGCTATATTTTATAAACGTAGGTATTACCCAGTATAACCACAAGGTGGAACTTAAAACTTCAAGTCACGAATATGCCACCCGTAACAAACTAACGTACGTTCCTCCTTATATGAAGAGAGCTATTGGACAAAAATCTTATTCCTTTTTAGGTCCTAAAATTTTTAATTCATTACCCTGTGATATTAGAAACGAAATTAAATTTCCGATATACAAAAAGAAAATAAAAAGATTTATCTTGAACATGCCACGTGCCTTTGCACAAAATTGAAAATTAGAATTTATTTTTAAAATCCCTGTGTGTATATATATACTCTATATTATTATTATCATTTTTGTTATTTACATTATTTTAGATAATAAGGTTCTATATTTTTATTTTTTTTTTATTTTTATGTAAGTTTAAATAATTTTTTATATACCTATAATGTTAAAAAATGTGTAGTATGCCACATACAAGTAACTTGCTTTACTTCGTGGTTTATATTTTATATCTCATTTATTGTAATTCCGTTTATTTGTTGTTACTAATTATGTACTACGTATTTCTATGCAAATAAACATTATTATTATTATTATTATTATTATTATTATTATTATTATTATTATTATTATTATTATTATTATTATTATTATTATTATTATTATTATTATTATTATTATTATTATTATTATTATTATTATTATTATTATTATTATTATTATTATTATTATTATTATTATTATTATTATTAGGATCAGTTATCTTTAAATATAACGAGTAGTTAACAAAGAAGATATGGAAATTGCCATTTTAGGACAACTTATGTTATAAAAGCAGCATTCAATATCACAAATTCGTATCTACTGTTTTAAGAATTTTACATACACACAAATTACATTCCTATGAAATTAAATTATTGCAAGAACTACATGAAGACGATTTCGACCGTCATCTACAGTTTAGTGAATTATTGAGTCGACGACGCCGCTTTGAAAATTCACATTTTCGTACTATATCTGATATAATTATACATACTAGACAGAATTATAATAAGTGTAATACTTCATACTCAAATATAGCTAAAGTTGAACGTCTTGTGTGGAATTTTGGAGATCATTTTGTTGGACTATGTTTTCTTGATTTAAATTTAAAGGGCGAGTGGTATCTATAATTACTTAGAGAAGCTGTTGATCCCGAAGTACGACAGTTTTTGAACCAAGCATTTACTGCTCGTTGAATAGACAGACGGGGTATAATGATCGAGTGGCCGCATATGTCACCACATTTAACACCAATATATTTTTTTTATAAGGATATTTGAAAACTAAAATCCATGCAATGTGACATTGTATGGAAACCAATGAAAGTTTCATTGAGAATTAAATCGTTTTGCTTATTAAATTAATAGTTATTTGTGTGTAAAGTTACTCTTTTTTGACGAAAGTGAACGTAGTCGCACGAGCCACTAAAATAACGTTTTTTCACTTTACGCACTAGGGAAAAAGAGTACAACTTTACGCTCAGTGGTACGATTCATTTTAAACCTGAGGTCTACAACTTTGGAATCGAATATTAAAAGAGAATAGAAAATGCAATATTATACAGGATTTTTCATTAAAAAAAACATGATGGTGGCCATGGACAGAAAAGCGTGAAACGAGTAAACATGAACAAAAAACGTACCTACATCTTTGTGATATTTGACATATTTTTGTATTTTTTCATAAAAACCTTTCTTAAAAATTAGTTAACTTGGATAGTTTTCATTGAAAATCCCTGTATAGTAAAGAATAATTATTGAAAATAAAGTCATTTTATATTACCTGGTAAATACACATAAAAATGCTGTAATTAACAAGCTTTAGGACTTCTATCTTAATCACACGAATAAATTGCGAATTAAGATAGTATCGAAACATTTTTAACTGACTCGTTCTATTTACCTTACACAAGCGAGCAAATCGTGATTAATTCTTTTTTAGAAATAAATTCTAGATGCAATCATATTATGTTAAGACAATAAGTAATATATGGGTACCAAAGGAATATGCGTACTGGAACCAATAGGTAATTACATACCCCGAATAATAACGTTAGGTAATTTTATTTGCTTTGGAAACATGTCAAAATACTTTCACTTTCATCATATGTGCTCACTGTGTAGTATAAGCATAAATTAATTAATATGCTAAGAACTCAGTAAATGCATTAGTTGTAGTTTTTATATACAAAAACAGAATATAATGTAGTCCTTAAATGATGCTTATAGAAAATAGGTAAATATGTTACAGAACGTGAACTTTTCTAGCTTGCCATTTGACAAATTCATTAATTTAAATATCTAGCACCTTTAAAAAGTCAGATTTATTGAATTGATAGCAATATTTTCTCTAATCTAGATTGTAAGTTACTAAGATACAAGTTCATAGAAGTAAGTATAAGTTCTGTTCCATTTACGACTTCCTTTACAGTTTCGATATTAATTTATCAGTTAAAACTTCTTAGAGTTGTTCACATAAATTATATTGTTCTTGCCCACAATACTTGCCAAATTCATTAATATTCCATAAAAATTTCAAAACGTCAGTATAAAATGATAGAAGCTCATATCTTTAATTTACAGATGAAATAAAAGCAATCCCAAAAACAATAAAATAGCTATTTGTGTATTAAGAGCTCTATATAATTTAAGATTAAGAGCGAAAAGTAATATTTTGCAAATGAATTTAATTGAATTCCAAATAGCCTTCTTTAAAAGGCTAAAAACTGGGTATCGTGTATAATATATTGCCTACTTCCTGAATATTTTTAGTGGATATTGTTTATAAATATTCTTTAATTTTGCTAAAAACTAATTATATTGTAAAAAATATTGTAGAAATTAATTTTTATTCACCATATATATTCATTCATTCAGAATATATTCATTCATTCAGAATTCCATACACTTGTGAAAAATTATACATAGGACAAACAAAAAGAAGCATTGGTACAGAATAATAGAACACAAACAAAGTTGTTGTTTAGGATAAACCAAAAGTCTGAAGTCGCCGGACACCACATACTTTGATTTTCTCTTACGATACGGAGAATGGTCGCACTGCGCAGCTTTCTGAGTGCCTTTTAAAAGGAGATAGAAAACTCCGCCATTTTGATGGCTTATTACGTGTTGCCTACATCTTGGCGCAATATTTTTAATAGGTGCGTTTTAATCACATACTATACGGGGCAAGAGAGAGGTCCGATACGCCCAACATAGGGCGCGGCCATTTTGATTCTTATGACACAGTTTATAGCTAAAGAATCAGATCGCTCACTCTGCGTCGGCACTTTTGATTTCAACGTTCCAGTTTATTCACTGCGCAACTCAGATAATACAATATATGACAACCGCCTATAATAAAACAGCAGTCTTCTGCGTATCCTGAATTTGTATCCCTGGAGTGGATGTTATTTTGGAACTTTCAACTGGTCCGAGTGAGCTAACTGATTCTTTAGCAATAAACTGTGACTCCAAAAATAATATTCACTGACACTGACAGCAGCAAGCAAAATATCAGGTGTGTTTTAATCATCCGCTTCTGCTTCCGGAATTGTCGGTTCAGTCGTTTTAACCGGTCAGATTAAAACCAGAAAACCGACAATTCCGAAGCAGAAGCGGATGAATAAAACGCACCTATTAAAAATATTGCGCCAAGATGTAGGCAACACGTAATAAGGGTTCAAAATGGCAGAGTTTTCTATCTCCTTCTAAAAGGCACTCAGAAAGCTGCGCAGTGTGACCATTCTCCGTATAGTAAAAGAAAATCAAAGTATGTGGTTTTAATCATCCGCTTCTGCTTCGGAATTGTCGATTTTCTTGTTTTAATCTGAGAGGTTAAAACTACTAAACCGACAATTCCGGAAGCAGAAGCGGACGATTAAAACGCACCTGATATTTTGCTTGCTGCTGTCAGTGTCAGCGAATATTATTTTTGGAGTCACAGTTTATTGCTAAAGAATCAGTTAGTTCACTTGGACCAGTTGAAAGTTCCAAAATAACATCCACTCCAGGGATACAAATTCAGGCGGTTTTCATATATTGTATTATCCGAGTTGCGCAGTGTATAAACTGGAACATTGAGATAAAAAGTGCCGACGCAGATTGAGCGAACTGATACTTTAGCTATAAACTGTGGCAAATGCATCAAAATGGCCGCGTCTTATGTTGGGCGTGTCGGACCCTGGCCGGACCTCTCTTTTGCACTGTATAGTAATCAAAGTATGTGAGTCAACAAAGGTCAAGAAGCAAGACGACAACGACAAATGACATGACAATCTTGACACTTGAAGATTTGAGTCTAATCGAGAAGAGTGTGTGTATCCACATACTTTGATTACTATACGGTGCAAGAGAGAAGTCCGACCACATACTTTGATTTTCTTTTACTATACGGAGAATGGTCGCACTGCGCAGCTTTCTGAGTGCCTTTTAAAAGGAGATAGAACCATTTTGATCCATTATTACGTGTTGCCTACATCTTGGCGCAATATTTTTAATAGGTGCGTTTTAATCATCCGCTTCTGCTTCGGAATTGTCGGTTTTCTTGTTTTAATCTGACAGGTTAAAACGACTAAACCGACAATTCCGGAAGCAGAAGCGGATGATTAAAACGCACCTGATATTTTGCTTGCTGTTGTCAGTGTCAGTGAATATTATTTTTGGAGTCACAGTTTATTGCTAAAGAATCAGTTAGCTCACTCGGACTAGTTGAAAGTTCTAAAATGACATCCACTCCAGGAATACAAATTCAGGATACGCAGAAGACTGCTGTTTTATTGTAGGCGGTTGTCATATATTGTATTATCCGAGTTAAGCAGTGTATAAACTGGAACATTGAGATCAAAAGTGCCGCCGCAGAGTGAGCGATCTGATTCTTTAGCTATAAACTATGGCATAGGAATCAAAATGGCCGCGCCCTATGTTGGGCGTATCGGACTTCTTTCTTGCACCCTCTAGTAATCAAAGTATGTGGGTCAGACACGCCCAACATAGGGCGCGGCCATTTTGATGTCTCTACCACAGTTTATAGCTAAAGAATCAGTTCGCTCACTCTGCGTCGGCACTTTTGATCTCAATGTTCCAGTTTATACACTCCGCAACTCGGATAATACAATATATGACAACCGCCTATAATAGAACAGCAGTCCTCTGCGCATCCTGAATTTGTATCCCTGGAGTGGATGTTATTTTGGAACTTTCAACTGGTCCGAGTGAGCTAACTGATTCTTTAGCAATAAACTGTGACTCCAAAAATAATATTCACTGACACTGACAGCAGCAAGCAAAATATCAGGTGCGTTTTAATCATCTGCTTCTGCTTCCGGAATTGTCGGTTCAGTCGTTTTAACCGGTCAGATTAAAACCAGAAAACCGACAATTCCGAAGCAGAAGCGGATGAATAAAACGCACCTATTAAAAATATTGCGCCAAGATGTAGGCAACACGTAATAAGGGTTCAAAATGGCAGAGTTTTCTATCTCCTTCTAAAAGGCACTCAGAAAGCTGCGCAGTGCGACCATTCTCCGTATAGTAAGAGAAAATCAAAGTATGTGGTGTGCATCACATAGTTTGCAAACATATTAAAATTTTAGCAATTTTGGCAGTACTTTGTCAAGTTAAACCTACCAGCTATGTAACACCTTTCCAGCTCAATTTTAATTATTGACTGCCGCCATATAAAAGAGTCATGTGCAGCATCTCCAAACCTTGGATTAAAGTTTAAAATTTTTAAATCATAATCACATCTAAAATAAAAAACGGTAAATATTTATTGCAAATGTAATGGCAAAATCCATACAATTTGAACATTCTTGGAATGATATCTTTTTCTATTTATGTAACTACGTTCTTGGTGTGTAGGCCTTAAGATAGCTACATGGGTTCCATCAATAACTCCTATTACACCTGGAAAGTTAGTAGCTTCCATAAATCTAAACTTAATATTGTTTTTTTCCTCTCATCAGTGCCCGGAAACTTTATTTTGTCTTCAGCAAGTCTATGGATTATGGCTCCAAGAATTTTAAAAATTAATTTTGTTTTTTTTTGCTGAGATATGAAAACTTTGCCCAATAGTTTTTTGGTAGCTTCCAGTTGCAATAGAATATAAAGCACTAAAATATTTTACAACTATTGGGATAGCAACATGGTTATTTATATACAACTAACAAATGAGAAAAGATTTCATTTAACGCATTTCGTGCTATTTCTTTTGATAATCTATACAATCCTCTAAACTGGTTTTCTGTAACTTGATTGAAAGGATCGCTTTCGTCTCTCATTTGTCTTCTTTGCACATTAAAATGTCTTAATTGCCGAAGCCTTTCTTCTTCCTCCAACACCTTTACATTAATATTATTTATTGGAACTATTTTTAAACGATTAATAAATAAAAACAACCCGCAATAAATGATGCCTTTCAACAAACCAAACATAATTTGCTAAATTGTCATTGTCACAAAACTAGTGCCAACACAAAAGAACAAAAAAGAGCTAATATTTTTTGGAAAGACAATATTTTACCGAATTTATCCGAATGGAAAGCGTCAGTGACACAGAGTGCGAAGTTGGCGAGATGTGGTGAACATTTGTAGAATTCTATTATTGATAACGAGTCGTCGTCGTCGCTAACAACAGTACACAGAGTCAGGAAGCAGTCACGACATAAAAAGCGCACAGACGCGCATATAAATACCACTCAGTTGATACTTCGAGAACAATGAAGTGGAGAGGAAAGAATGATAAAGTACCGTCTACCGTCTGCGCATACATGACGAGTGTAGAAATTATGCACGATTCAATCTTCCACTCTTACTCACGTCAATGACAAAGAGAGGTTGCCCTAAAGCCCAGTAAACAAATTCCAGGCTTGGTTTTATTCAGCTATTATGTTCATTTTAAGCTTTGTTTTGTGTTTCTCTTGTAAGCTTTTTTTTGCATCGATTCTTTATTGGCTTGCCTATATTTGTGATTTTTTGTGCTTTGATTTCGATTTAGTATTAAATTATACCTGATAATTATTTTCCGATGCACTATTTTGTAATTGTTGCACAAAATGTTCTTAAACCGTCTCTAATCTTGTTTATAAAATGTGCATAGTGTCTATACTTTTTCATTGACAGTTATCATTCTACCCTTCTCCACTTCATTGGTCGAGAAGAGTACTTTGTCCACGCCACTGAAGATGATTGCGCAATTGCAGTTGAAATATTTGGAAGTAATAACTAAGAAAGATCACGGCATAACAGCTCAGAAACCAATAATTACATTGACGCCGGTCGTGAAAGCCTACGTTCTTACATTGGTGATAGTGATCTAAATTAGTTATAGAGTATTTAGAGACTTATCGATTTGGTATTACTTAATATATCAAAATACTGCCATTCGTACGACAGTATGCAAAATAATATTGCAGCAATTATTGGATAACTGGGCAATGTTTTGTTGTAATTTTGAGAATCCAAATAAATCGTAGAAGACGCCTTCAAAGTATCCAGAAGTGCTCTATCTACCAGATAATTTTTGCTAATATTGACTAGACTAATAGTAATGTTAAATACTTTCATTCAAAATGTTTATAAGAACTTGACACGTATAGAATTAAAACGAAAAAAGAGTGAGTTGGCTACTTATATCTATTAAATTTACTAACTGCGTACATACGTATGTAGTGATTACTTGTGATGAAAAAACTGATTGATTATGAATTATGATTTCCTGTTCATTAAATAAATAACATTTTGCAGGTAAGTATAAAAAGACATAGGAAAAAGTAGAATGTTTAAAATTAACTGATGAATGAATTGATTGAAGGAAGGTCATAGACAACATAAGATTATAATTAATTAACAGTGATAATACCTACTGAGTTTTCTCTAGTTAAATTGCCTTTCCAATACTCCCTTAAGAGAAGTATAAAATCAAGTCCAATATCATTGAGATACAAGAAAGAGGAGATACCATGACGATACTAAATTGTACGCACCTTTGCATTACATTTTTACGTCAATGTCAAACTCGAGATAGTGTAGCTAGTCAGTTTTGGTGAGAATAAATGCAATTTTTCTTTAAATAGCTTCATATAAATGATACAAAAATTATTTTCATTTCGTCAGTCTTCCAATATAAAATTATTGTCTTCAAATAAATCACAGTACGACATTTTCATTACACTTTTCCGTCACTTGAAGGGCGCCCATTTGTCATATCCGTAAATAGTGTTAATGTCGTCTCTACTTTAGTCTATCTGTGTCCAATATATAGGGTTTCCGTTTGGCAGCAATTTTTGGGACATTCTGTATACTTGTTTCTTTCTAATCACCTTTATGATCTATTAATTTTTTGTCTAGTGTTGTTTACTTGTTTTAGTTACAAACTGACTTACTGAATTGAATCATTCAAAATTTTTATGTAATTGTAATGCGCATTATATTCGACCAGTCCGCTCATTCTCAAAACCCTTAAGTTCCTCTCTGCCTTGTTTGGGCCGATTACCAAAAATATCCGAACAAATAAGTCAACCCCAAAACCCCCTTATAGGGACGACTATAGTAAATGGGTCTATTAACAGTTTGGAACAGACTAGCAATTGTGAAGGATTTTCTTAAGATTGAGATGTTCTCCTGACGGACTGTCGTGTAACTGATGAAGTACTTGGGCTACTCTAGTCTTTGAAATGACCAACTGTCTTCTATTTTCAGAACCATATTCATTTTTGAGTGCTCGCTTTAATGTCTTTTTTCAGGATAAAAAATTCCACTGAGCCGAATACGACTTAACTACTGGAGATAGTTTTGATACTTCTTGCCTCTTACTTCTTTAAAATGGGATCGTTCTCTTGTTGTTCCCTAATTCTGGTAGGCGATTTATCGTTGTTTTTCGTAGTGCAAGTTTTAATATTTCAATATAACTAATACATTTAATAACTTATAAACATAATGATTAATATTAAGAGTACTGATTATCTACAACAGAAGTTTTCTACGCTATTGACTGAAAGAATCTACAACACTGTCTAAGTCGATATCAACATCTTTTTCTATGAACAACAAAGACAAATCTGAATGTCTGTCTGTGAACCAATTAAAAATCCTCCTCATGGCAGAAAACGACCTCTCGCACGTCGCACTTAAAATAGGTAGAATAATCGCAACTGACTTGGTTTTTTCGTTTTGACGAGGGAATTTCCAATGATACTTGATATTTTTCAGCAAAGTCCAAAATTTTTAGTTGAAGGTCAAGTATAGTATTTTTCATTTCTCATTTTATCTAGTGAATTATTAATGCTTTTTATAACGTTAATTGCTTTTCCCAGAGTCACACCTTTCTCCTGAAGGATTTTTGATAACAAATTTAAGAGATTTACTATCCCGTCCAATACAAATAGATGAATTATGAATGAAGGTTGTTTAATGCTGGATAATATGCCGATTGCTGTGATTAACTGTTTATAATTTTTATTAGAAACTTTGTTTCACAAAGCATTGACAATTCCCTCGAAACATGTTTTAACAGCGTGGCAAGTCGTATATCGACACACCCAACGAGTATCGGACAGATTTTTCAACTCTTTAGGGACAATATTGAGGTCTTTTAATATTTGTTTGTATTTGATATGGTTCTGTGGATCTGAGAAATGTTCGTAAATTGCTTCCAAAGTATAAAAAAATGTCGATATTGATGGAACATTTTTGAGTCTACCCACAGCCAAGTTAAGTCTATAAGCTAAGCAGTACGTGTAAATTGCAGTTGGATATTTGTCTAGCTTTTTGCTTGGAGACCATTTATATTACCCGACATCACTGCTGCTCCGTCGTAGGATTTACCTACCATCTATAAGTCGCTAAGATTAAGCTCTTCCAATTTATTGGAAATTAAATTGAATAAATAATAAATATACGTAAATTCACCTACTACATTTTTTTGATACGCAGTTTTTTTTATTTAAATCTTTCAGGGGGGCCAGAGGTACATCAGGAGGGGCCAGGGCCCCCGGCCCCTCCCTGAGCCAACCCTTTTCAGTTCCTTGCCATAGTCGTCCTATTTACCACAGTCGTCCATATAGAGGGGTTTTGGGACTTATTTCATAAGATATTTTTGGTAATCGAACAAGTGGGACCGTAAGAGTCCCAAACAAGACAGAGAGGGACTTAAGGGATTAGAGAATGGCTCAATTACATAATATTTATTGGACAATAATAAATGAAAGGCTATTTACTAGCACCATCAATTAACTAATAGCTCAACCAAATTAATTCCAATAGTTCGTATTCTAGCAATTAAAAAAAATCTATTTTATAAATAATGAAAATGTAATCTTTAAAATATCAATCTAAATGGATCATATTATGTTAAAATTGTCTTTTAAAAACACAAAATGGCCACAAACCACAATAAAACAATGCTGTTATGAGGTCTTGTTTTATTTCACTGATTTCAAAGTAAGAATATGTATAGCTAAAGGGTCCTATGATTCAAGTTTACATTAATTTTAACACGAATTTGTTATCTTATGCTAACAGGGAATAGATAACATATGAAATAACAGTAGGTGTCGTATCGGTATGATTGAGAGAATTGATAACAGAAGATGTACCTTCATTTCTAAAAATTAGGTTTTTCGTGATTTTTCTGAATGTGAAAACAACAATAATTAGGTTAGAATTTTTTGGAGTTCATTTTTCATTTTATTTAATTTATTATGGCGAGAAGATTAGCTAAAATAACTGTGAAATAGTATGAGAAGCTACTTAATTTTGTTAGGAAAAAGTTTTATTCACACGAGAAGAAACATACAAACCTTTGGCTAGCATTTACAAATCATATAAATTAAAAATAGATTTAAATATACTATATAACAATTCAGATTATAGCAATATAGGTATTAGATAATTAAATAATAAACAAAGTGATAACATAGACGCATTGGGCACTTAACAGCATGTTATTCGAGGCTGTTGAGGCGATATGTTAAATTAGAACACAATAGGCGAAAAATAACAGTAATGTGTTAGAAAAAGATTTCCATGATACGAACTTGCCTCGTTAGTGTTAAAACTCGGCCTAACATGTACGTTAGGAATAACGTAAACGTTCAATCATAGGACCCAATATCGTTAAATCACTTACATAATAAGCATTTCTTATTTTTTTAATATCTTTCTAGGAATAATATACAAATAAACCTGCCTGTCCGTAGATTTGTAAACTTGTTTTGCAACGCTTGGAAATTGAAAATATTGTCGTGCGAACCATTTAGTAGTTACTGGAAGGTTCTTTACGCGCGGGTCGCTTCATAGAAGAAGAATTTCGAGAACGTCTAGACTACCGTCGAGATTCTTTGAGCCAGGAATGGATTTTTTTAAATAAATGTTTTCGAGTCAAGACAAATTTTTAAAGTAAATATAAATCAGTGTAGTTTTATTACAAATAAATTAGTTATAAAATAATTTGGTGTATTTATTGAATATAAATCAGCAATTAAACTGTTTCAGTGGTGCGTAAGTGTCTTAGTAGGATACACTTTAACATTATTATGTACATAAATAGTTTCATCCAAAAATTGTATTCTTACTTAATTAACCTTAAATTAATATATCTTATTACTTATTGAAGCCAACTTTTAAACTGTTATTAATAATTTTTTAACAAAATTTCCTTTTAGCTCTCAACTTAATAGTAATCTGGATTTATACATCCATATACCTGTATTAATGGATTTCACGAATCACAACTCCTATTCGTATTCGATAGTGATGCAACGATAATAATATTAATTAAAATTGTGATTTTATAAACAAATCTATATTCATTGCACAATATCTTTACAGACAACTTGTTAATTTGCATTCAATCTCCTCACAAATTGTTATTTTGTCTTTTTACATTTTATAACATTCATTTTATATAAATTGAATTATAGCATGTTACTATTGATTTTAATAAATTAATAAATTTAAAATTGCTTAGTGTACAAATCTATTAATTTTAAATATTTTCTTATTAAAATATGAACCAGCTTGAGATATTTTGTTTTTTTTTTATATTAAATGTTTTATTAATTATTAAATAATATTATTTTTGATTAAAATATTGAAGCTTTCTAGTTATAATGGCGAGCTCAATTAACTGGTGTGTAATAATTTTAAATCATGATATACGATATACACACATAATTAAGGTAAAATGGAATATTCCTTGCAACAAAGTTGCAGACATTGATTATAAAATATCCAAAGCCGATCTTATTTAATTAATGGAAGTAAAACTCGTTTGATAACAATATGACGGAAGTGGAAACATAAAAGCATTCCCGACACTTCCCATCGCCCCAATAAAGTCAAATCTAAGCCTTAACCAGTTAATTCATTACTGGTCCAGTCAACCTTATATGGCTATAACAGGTAGACCAAGTATGTTATAGTTTTCTACCGACCGATGGCAACATGGACATTTCACAATATCAACTATTAAATAAGATTTGTCTATAAATTATTTTGACGGTAGTGGAATAGTTCTCTTTTCTTGATATAGTTAGTTCGGTTATATAATAAATAATTAAATCAGATTTTAACGAAATAAAAATCTAGGCAATAAATTTTTGCTTAATAAGAATAGAAACATAGCTGTAAGATAAAATTATTTATTTATTTAGGATCTACTTGTACACTATTTTAAAAACTGGTAAAAAATTAACAGTAATAAAATCTGTTTCCAAATTCCTCTTTAATTCGTCTTCTAAGATCATCATTGTCAGCAGGTTGTGTTTCATAAACAACGGATTTAAGGTGTCCCCAAAGAAAAAAGTCGAAGGGAGTGAAATCTGGTGATCTTGGGGGCCATTCAATTGCTCCCCTTCTGCCAATCCAACTGTCTGGAAATCTCTCGTTTAACCACTGTCGGAAGGGTCCAGTTTAACCTCGAATGAGGGAGGCAGTGTGTGCCATTTTTTACAATTTTTACATTTTACAATTTACTTAAATTTTACATTTTAATTCAACATACTTATTTTTCTGTGGACACATAGTGATTGTACCTACTCACTTACAAAAAATGTTTTGCCTGATGATGACCTTTTAGGTCGAAAGCGCTTGCAACCTAATACATTTATGTGGTCGACAGACTTTGAGCTTTTTACTTCCCTTTAATCTACTTCGGACCACTTTGAGATAATATTTGGAATTTAAATATTGTATTGCATAGGTACAGTCTAAACACCATTTATCACTTAGGGTCTCTTTCCCCAAACATTAGACTGCACATATAGAATCCGAAATTGACATGTATCACCTAAAACTGAGCTTAATTTTAAGTAAGATTTATATAACCAGCCCTAAGTCTATTGTTTTCTGTACCATTTAAGGTCTTCTTAACTTAAGGAAAAAGACAAAATCAATAAGTAGTACAAAAAATGGAACAGGTAAGTTAATAATAAAATGTGAACTTTTAAAAGTTTATTGATTTGGAACAAAAATACAAAAGTTAGTGTACCTACGCATAGGTACTTTTATATTTTACTTAATCATACCATACAAATCGGGCATCATTATTCTGGGGCCTTTTAGTCAAAAAGATTAAATAGTTAACACTAAACATTTTATTTACATTCGGTGCCGTAATTAACTCTCGTCAAAAATTATGTGATAACTTTTTATTTTTGTCGTTTAGGCTTGGAATACTTTATAAAAGTTTAAAACCAATTTTTTAAATATCAAACCCTTGAAACATATTTTTTAACAAGAGTAGACCACAGAATGTAAGAAAAATATTGGGTGTGATATTATTAATATTTTTTACTTTTCATTAAGCAGGCAAAAAGTAATGACGCCTGATTTCCAAGATCTAGTAATTACAAATGCTATTAATTGTGGGGGATCATAAAATTAAACAAGTTGTAGTCGGATGGCTGTTTATTCCCACAAAATAAACCTGATCATAAATACATAGCGGCATTTTACACATAACCAAAAACTTAACATAACCTTAAAGCACCTTACACATGGAGATCATAAATCAATCTAACCAAAACGGAAACACAGGTGACGGACTGACAACTGTCACCCTAAACAGTAATACCAACATGGTTACTAATATTAACATGGCGCGAAATACAAATACACCTACAGTTCGGCCATACTGACAAAACTGATCGTCCCGATCAGGAAATAAACAAAATTAACATAACATAAAAACATAAGTCATAAAAGGTTACATAATGGATTTTTCATAAGTTGCATAATAAAATAAACAAGTCATAAAAGGTTACATAATGTTTTCATAATGTTAAAATAAATAAGTCATAAAAGGTTACATAATAGTTTTTATAACGGTACATAACATAATGGTTTTCATAAAAGTACCTAACATAATGGTTTTCATAAAAGTACATAACATAATGGTTTTTCATAAGGGTACATAACATAATGGTTTTCATAAAAGTACATAACATAATGGTTTTCATAAGGGTACATAACATAATGGTTTTCATAATGTTTTGGAAACATAATATGTCACATAATGGTTTGGAAACATAAGACAATCATAATTTCTATTGTTTTCCCATAATACAATAATAAGTTTCAATACAAGCCATAAACTCAAAATAAGAGTACATAAAACACTTAAACTTAATATGAATATTAACAAAATATTTGTAAAAGAACATGTTAGTCGGGGCTGTAAGGTTTAATTCGAGCCGCTTCGACAACACCATCATAAGGTATTTGTGTATTCTGAAATCCGATTATATCGGTTACTATATATCGGTCATGGGGTAGGACTGCTTTAATTTCGTACGGACCCTTAAACTTGGGTATCAATTTTTTACTAACCCCTGGAGTTGTGTCATAATTAGCTATCATTACATATTCGCCAACTTTATAAATATAGGGCTTTTTATGAGATGAATCATAAGCTTTCTTATTTTTGTTTTGTTCCTTTTCTATTTGCCTCGCTGCAACCCTCCTAATCTCCTCTAAATCTCTCTCTCCCTTTTCATCTATGCTTTCTAATATTTCCCTAACGTTATCATGAATCTTACCTAATTGGTTTCTCCCAAACAATAACATAGAAGGTGTTTGACCTGTTGACCTATTAATTGTGTTATTAAAGCAAAATTCGACATCACCTAAAAGCTTATCCCATTTAATTTGTTTTTCATCTGTTATTTTAGCTAATAAAGGAGTTAAGATCCTATTCATTCTTTCTATTTGACCATTTGCTTTTGGCGATCCAGTAGCTATTAAAATATGCTTAATATTGTGCTCAGTCATAAAATTTTCAAAATCTTGTGAAGTGAAACAAGAACCTCTGTCTGAAATTAATATTTTTGGCCTACTATAAGCAGTAAAATAATTTTGTAAATGTTTTAGTACTTCTTGAGTATCTGTACTTTTACAGGGGTAAAATTTAATAAACTTTGAAAATCCATCAATAATTTCAAAAATATGTTCATTTCTATTTGATTTGTTTAGAGGCCCATAATGATCTATATGAATAACTTCAAAGGGTAGATTTCCCTTAGGTATATTATGTAAATATCCCTCAATTTTACCGGATTTAGGATTAAACTCAATACATTTTAAACAATTGTTAATATAATTTAATAATTTTTGTTTCATATTAGGAAACCAATAAGTTCTTTTAATTAATTCCATAGTTTTATCAATCCCTAAATGGCCCATGTCATTATGATAAGTGTGCATAATTTCATATTCCATACTTTTTGGCACATAGAACAATATTTTATCACCTAACTTTCTGTAAACTATACTGTTTCTTAACTCAAAAAATGGTTGTTCAGAATCCTCTAATATTTTTCTAATTCTCATAATATCATCATCACTGGTTTGTTTTAATGCTAGGGTTTGATGTAATGTATTTCCTTCAATAACCAAAACATGACTTACTCTACTTAATGCATCGACGTGTTGCATTCTAGAATTTGAACGATGTTCTATCGAGTAGTTATAATCTTGTAAATAAAGGCACCATCTCATAATTCGTGGCACTATATCCTTTTTAGACAATGTCATTCTAAAACTATCACAATCTGTGACTATCTTAAATGGTATACCATGAAGATACACATGAAATCTTTTTAAAGAGTATATTATAGCTAAACATTCTAACTCATAACTATGATACTTAGACTCATAATCACTAGTTCTCTTACTAAAATAAAATATAGGATGAAAAAGTCCATCTGCTTGACGTTGCAATAATATAGAACCAAAACCTAAGGAACTTGCATCGCAATGCAGCTCAGTGTCACTATTGGGATTGTAAATAGCTAGAATTGGTTTTGACATCAATTTCAACTTAATAGCCTCAAAAGCCTTTAAATGTTCTTCGTTGAAAACAAACTTAACATTTTTGCGCAAAAGTTCATATAGAGGTTTAGCGATTATTGAAAAATTCATAATGAATTTCCTAAAGTAGCTAGACATACCTAAAAATCTATGTACCTGCTTGGTATCTGTAGGTACCGGATAAGTCATAATTGCATCTACATTAGACGGGTTGGGGCTTATACCATTCTCACTGACTAAGTAGCCTAAAAAATCAATTTCCCTGTACAAAAATTGACATTTATCTAGTCTTAATTCTAACAAATTTTCCGTTACTAAATCTAACACTTCTTTTAAAATATTTAAATTTTCTTTAACAGTTGAAGTAGCAATGAGAATGTCATCAAAATATATCAATACTTTATCTTCTTTTACAAGTTTATTAAAAATTTTATTAACAAAGCGTGCAAAAGTTGAGGGACTCGAGCTTAAACCGAAGGGCATCTTTAAAAATTCATATTGCCCTGAGGGGGTAATAAATGATGTATATTTTCTCGATTCTGGGTCTAAATCAACATGGTAGAACGCGTTTTTCAAATCTAGTCTGGTAAAATATTTTTTATTTTTTAATCGGTCTAAATGGTCTTCAACTATTGGTAAGGGGAACTGATCCCTAACTAAATATTTGTTTAACGTTCTGTAATCTATACAGAGTCGGTACTCACCTGACTTTTTTTTAGTTAAAACAATAGGTGAACAAAAAGGGGAATTACTCTCTTGGATTATACCCCTCTGTAAAAGATCATCAATTATACCATCTAAAGCTTTCTTTTCTAAGTATGACAATCTCCTAGGACGAAACGAAAATGGTTCAGTTTTTGTTAAACTTAAATGCATTTTAAAATCAAATTTGGGTTTATCAAGTCTCTCCGATTGAAGGTAATATTTATTAAAAATTTCCTTTGTATTAAAAATCTCTACTGCTGTTAGAGATGGGTCTAAGTTTAAATTTAAATTATCAAATGAATTCTCAATGATGAAAACATTTTGAGACACACATTTAAATGGGAAGTCATAACCTTTAATATTTTCAGCTCTACCTTGAATTTCTAATTTCCCATCCTTAAATGAAATATCCTTAATATTATTATTATTCATAAAATCTCTGCCTAACAATAAATCAAAACTTATGGTGTTTTTTTCTACAACATGAAAAGTCATATTAATTAATATATTGCCTATACGAATCTCACCTGAATATAAACCGATAATATCTAATGGGGTCTTGTTAATACCAGTATATTTGTATCTATTATTAAGGGTCGTATCTAAATATCCATATTTTATTAAATGATTACTAATTAATGAGATTGGACTCCCACTGTCCAGAATACCCAAAACATTATAATGGTATTTAATAAAATCTACCTTTAAAACATACGGTTCTGTAGCCACTCCTTGTTTTTCCACTAGAGCCATTGTATTACTATTCTGCACTGGTGTAGTCGAATCTGGAAGTTGTGAGGACATCGGTCGACCTCTATTCGTACATTCATTTGCTTTGTGTGTAGCACTCCCGCACTTAAAACACGAACCTCGTTCACGACGTGGCTGACGGCACTCACTGATTCGGTGACCCATTCGCCCGCAATTAAAGCACTTAATTTGCGACAGTCTGGCCTGGACTCCACTACCTGACGAGCCCGGGGTACTGCTGTAGACAGGTCTCTGACTAAATAAAGGAATCTGTGTGTTTCTCGGGGGATCATCCTTAATCACATTGTTCATTAAACTAAACAGTTCATCTGTACTATGGATTGTGTGCAGCATCATACGAGCCTGGTTCTGTAACATCCTGTCATCAAAACCGTCGATGATGTAATGGATCATGTCTGAATCACCTACATCGGCACTGTTCCCCAAAATAAGTTTATCGTGAAAATAATTGGAGAAACTTTCATTTTTCTTCCATCTCCTACTTTCCATTCTTCGTCTCAGCGTAACTGGGTCTGCTGTACTTCCATACATCCTTCTTAATTCGGTCTTGAGCACGTCCCAAGTCATCGAAATTAGGTCGGTTTTACTTAAATACCAATCTCTTGCTTTGCTGGTTAATTTTCCAATTGCCAAAAGTTGGATTACATCGTCTGTAACTCCATATGTTGTTTGTATCTTTTCAATTCGGTCTAACCACACTAATACACTTAGGCCTCTCTCTGTGCCCGAAAACTCTGGGAGTAGTGCTAAAAGTTCGGCGTGACTAACCTTTGGCTCAACATTTTCTTGTTGCCTAGTTCCATTTTTAAATCGTTCATAATCCATAATTGCCCTAACTGTGGCTTGCACGACTTCGTCAACACTTACGGCAGACGGTTGATCGTCATTATGATCGACTGAAGACATGCTTGAAATTTTTATTGTCGATTTTTTTTTACCTCATAAAACAAATAACAAAATACGTAGTAGATCCCACTTCTGAGCTGTGGGGGATCATAAAATTAAACAAGTTGTAGTCGGATGGCTGTTTATTCCCACAAAATAAACCTGATCATAAATACATAGCGGCATTTTACACATAACCAAAAACTTAACATAACCTTAAAGCACCTTACACATGGAGATCATAAATCAATCTAACCAAAACGGAAACACAGGTGACGGACTGACAACTGTCACCCTAAACAGTAATACCAACATGGTTACTAATATTAACATGGCGCGAAATACAAATACACCTACATAATTTAATTAAAATATTGCATTTTCTACGTTAAAATCAAATACTTGTAACGCTAAAGTAACTTAGAATACGTTTATTAAAATAGTTAATCCTTCATTTCAATGTAGAAAACTAGAATAATAACTAGAAATACCTACGCGACGTAAGTAAGTAGTTTTTAGTATTTACCCCATAAAAACTGATATTTGCATCACTTCATACTATATTTCCTTAGTTTATAATATTTATGCAACATAAATTATGTTTATAATAATATAAATACAAAATACGTCTTAAAAATAAGGATATCTGCATCTACTTACTTACCCCTTACTGTTATTATTTTGGGTTGAACAATTTTACTGCTTCACGGCACAACGTTTTCCTCAAATGCATTCAAACAAATGATAAGGATTCGACTCCGAGCTCTATAGTGACCGGTTTGAATAGGAAATTTCTTGTTTTTATATCACGTGCATCTCATAAACACGCATTGAAAAGTAATTGTAATTAAGAAATGTAATTGTACTTATAAATGTAATTGTAATTGGAAAAAAGTAATTGTAATTGGAAAAAAGTAATTGTAATTGGAAAAGTAATTATAATTAGAAAAGTAATTGTACTTATGACAAGTAATTGTATTTATACAATTTAAATAATATAAATTAATATAATTACAAAGTATAATTCCTCCATAAATTTTGTTGAAATTACAATTCCAAATTACTTTAAAAAAAGGTACTTAAATACAATTACAAATTACATGAAAAAAAAAAAGTAATTGTAATTATTAATTGCTTTTTAACTAGGAATTACCCAGCTCTGCGGAAAAACATTTACCCGTCCTAGGAGGCAAAACGAACCAGTCAATAAACAACGACTATGGAAGATTCAGGGTGATGTGGTCGTAGATTGGTATAGTTTTAAATTTTAAGAATCCACACCCCTTTATCCTCAATTCGAATCCCCAATATCTACTGCAGTTTCCGTTCTGTACACCGAGAAAACGAGGTCTATTAAACATGTTTGATACAAAAAAAATTTGATAACCACTAATAAATTACCATATTTTCGGTTAATACCAATAATTAAACGAAGTTTGCTAGAAATTTATTAACCCGAAGCTGTTGTAATTAGTAATTTGTTTAATAGCCAATAATGTATTATTAAACAACTTTAATATCCATAAGTATTGTTAATTCTATTAAATTTGCTAAATAATATTCACTAAACTCTTTAATATGTTCTAATAATTGTTTAATAACCCTTAGAAAATATTAACGGTTTTATCCCTTCACCCCTCTAGGACTCGAGTAAACTAGTATTCGTGCGTGGTCGAAGATGCACGATCACGATGACCACGCCACACGCCACTAACCTCCTAACTATTCATTTTTTTTCATACCCTTTAGGTCCATTTCATATGTGGCTGGGCTTGTATATGTTTTGATTTAATTTATTTTTTTTTTAGAATTTGCTTGTGACGCAATTAATTGTTCAAAAGTATTTACATTTTTTTTTAATTTTTCTCACCTGTCCTATATATTTATTTTTAAAACATGATGCAGAAATAAGGTACTTAGATAAACTTGTTTTGTGTTTTCTAAGGTTTTTGCAAATGTCTCTAATATGAAATATATTTGTATGCAAACTTTTAGTAATACCCCAGTTTTAAAGTTTATTATATAAAGCCTTATTATGTGTACCTAATCCTCTAAAGCCTCTTTTTCAACATTTTTTCAGTTTATTTTCTAAAAAAAAAAATGGTAAAAAATCGTTAAAAAAACGAAATAAAATGATTGAAAAGTAGTTCTAGAGTAACACAGATTTAATATATGCAACGTATTTACTTTAAGAGTGAGGTATACTATCAAAAGTTTACATATTTTAGTTAAATAAGAGACAATTGCCAATTTATTTGGGGTGGAGGGGGTTTGGCCGACCTCTATAAACCATAATTAAAGTGGTTTAATAGGGAGTATTGAAACTTGCAAATGCCCATCATTAAACCAACAGTTATTAATTTATTAATTAATATTTATTAACTAAATGCTATTAGGCTGTTCAATACCTATCATTACGCTGTTTAATAATGACTATTAAATGATTTAGTTTTTCTATTAAACTGTATAATACATGTTACTAAATTATTTACTAACGTCAAGCAAAGTTTTTTTATTAGTGGCTTGTGACAGCAACAATAATCTAAGAACAAAAGTTTAATAGCTGCTATTAATCAGTTTATCTGTCTCATATAGTATTAAAAAATTTAATACCCACTATTAAATGTTTAATACTAGCCAAGTTTTTTCTCGGTGTACTTTCAAATTTTAAACTGTCTCATACCTATCTACAATCAATTTGTTGAGTTAAAGACAAATTATTATCACTTTGCGATATGAACTATATTGGCATAACGACAATGAGTTGTAATAATTGCATTTCCTACTGTACATGATCTCATATTTAATATAAATAGTTGTCTACCTTAAAAGAAAAAGTTTTGTACATAAAAAATATACTTGTACGCGTATTTAACCAGTTCAACTTTTAATGATTACATAAATATTTTTAAATGTGACATAGAATTGCACCGTTCACCTTGTTATTTAAATTAATTATGATAAAAAGTCTAATATGCATTTAAAATATCACTTACTGTCCAGCCTCCATCTGCTATTTCCTGTTCGCAGCAAACTTTCAAAAACCAGTATGTGGTGCCTCGAATTTGAAGGTAATAGATTCCCGAGTTTCTCATTCCAGCACTTAAGAAGTCAACGCAAGAGTATCCCTGAAAAAAAAAAAAGAATATTACATGAAATTCTATGTGTTCTAAGAAAATGGAAGGAAAAATAAAATTTCAATTTATATTCTAATTTGGTATTGTTCGTACATGCCTTTGTATCGGTGGAGTATAAACATGATAGGTTTATTATTAAAGAATAATATTAATAGTACATTAGCTGACTCCAACAAGTGGCACGTTGCTATTTTTTGTCCGCTCTTTGTAGTTGAGTTCGAGAATAATAACCACAGAGAAGTAATAAAAAATGTCGGTCCTTTGAAGTTCGAAGAGTAAAATTTTGTGACCTTAAATTTAACGTATGAAAAGGGTGGCCGGTATAATACACCGAGAAAAAATTAACGCAGCGTAATAAATGTTATACACTCATAAAAAATATTATATTGAAAATAATATTTTACCATATACATATATATAATAAAATATTTTTTTTATTACAGTAGTTACTGCCATGATAAAACTTTTCATTTAATTTTCCACAAATCCTGCTAAATTAAGGAGTCAATGTCTGTCTGTGCATTTCGCGATCTCCGGATAGAGAAAGCCAAAGCCTTATCAGACTCAGATATAAGCTAGGTAGATGCATGGAGATCCTACTGCGAGGCTTCAAAAAGCTCTCTCAAAAGATCCACACCAAAGCATTGGTGCGCTAATCAAAGAGGATGGCACAAAAACTGTCAACCTCGAAGATAGCATCAAACTTTCCTGACTCGGTCATCACAGACGTGGCCGACTGGGCAGAGGAAGAATACAATCCATCTGTCTATGATTGGCAAACTGCCAAACACATTGAACATAATGAAAAAATTAAGATGGGCAATATCCAGCTTCTCTCCATTTAAATCGCCAGGACCTGACGGTATCTATCCTGTCCTACTTCAGTGGGGTCTGGAAGAACTCACACCGCACCTAATGGGTATATTCCGATCCTAGTTGGCTCTAAGGTATATACCCAAAAAATGGAGAGATGTAAAAGTGGTATTTATACCCAAACCTGGAAGGATGGATTACACTGTCCCAAAACAAACCGACCAATGAGTCTGACATCGTTTTCAATGAAGACATTGGAAAGGCTGTGCGGAAGGTACATAAGGGATGCGGTGATTACAACAACACCACTACACCCAAACCAACATGCATACACCCCAGACAGATCTATTGATTCAGCCCTTCATCTAGTTGCTGGCCGGATAGAAAGATCCCTGGACAATAAGGAGTCCGCCTTGGGTGTCTTCATAGACATAGAAGGTGCTTTTGATAAAACCACAATACACTCACTAACCAACAGGAATGTTCCACAAATGGTTAGTAGGTGGATACATAATATGCTCTCAAAGCGAACAGTAAACATAAGTGTAGAAGATGTGAATATAAGAGGCTTGTTTGCAAGGGGATGTCCACAGGAAGAAGTGCTATCACCTGCCTCACTAATGACAGTCACTACACAATAGCATATGCAGATGACCTGGTCATTCTGGAAACAGGGAATTTTGAGAACATACTCTGCAAAAGAATGCAAGTAGCTCTAAAAATTATAAAACAGTGGTACAAGGACAATTTACTATCTATCAATCGTAAGAAGACAGAAATGGTCCCTTTCACAAGGAAAATAATGAAAATGGAATTAAATCCTTCAGAACTCCTAAACACAAAACTAAACTTTGCAACAGAGGTGAAGTACCTACATTGCTTATTAGCAATGCCGCCGAACCGTGGGGCGCACCTGGGGTTTCTCCCCCAAAGTCGTTGCATGGACTTATCATAAGACCTATGCTAACATACGGTGCAGTTATCTGGGTACCGAGAACCCGAAAATAAACAGCTATCTGTAAACTAGAACAAATTCAAAGAACAGCATGTCTCACCATAATAGGAGCCATGAAAACAACACCGGCCAAAGCGATGGAAGTCATTCTTAGTCTCATTCCCTTTGATATTTACATGCTTCAAGCGAATATGGACTCCATCTCACCAATATATATCTTCCATAAGCCATATATAGTTATAATAGAACAAATAGAAGAGCCAGAAGTGGCAGGTAAGATTCATATCTACACCGACGGTTCTAAAACAAAACAATGCTCAGGATGTGGAATATACTCCAGATTCTTAAATATAAAATGGGCTGTGAGCAATAGTGCCAGTGTAGTTCAAACAGAGCTAAAGGGGATTCTCATAGCAGCAAAAGAAATAACCAGAAAGAATATCGCTGAAAGGAACATGCTAATCTATACAGATAGCAGACAAGCACTACTCACCCTGAACTGAGCACGAATTTATTCAGGGTTAGTACTAGAATGTCACGAAGCTTTGGCCGAAGTATTCATCAACAATGTGGCCACCTTAAGATGGATCAAAGGTCACGCCACATTGAAAGGTAACCGTCTTCCTGATTCACTAGCCAAGAAAGTAGCCAACTAAATACTTTTTGGACCTGGCCCTTCTATTGGCCTGACAAAATCGGTAGTGACAGACCTAATAAAAAAAATTTCTCTGGGAAATTCAAGAAAAGATGGAACAAAACAAGAAACTGCAGAGTTGCCAGGTAGCTCTTAAGTTATTCTGACAACACTGCAGCAAACAAATACTTGACTATGACTAGACAGAATCTGCGCCTAGTCACAGGCATTCTGACTGGTCATTGCCAAGTACGGAAGCATCTCCATATCATGGGGCTGTCAGAATCCGCACTCTGCAGGGGGTGCGAACAAGAAGATGAGACCATCGAGCATATCCTTTACGATTGTTCGACGCTCTCATTTATTAGAAGATTTGTGGTCGGCTAGTATTGGCTAACACCGGCCGATATAAGAGAAGCACATCTTGGTGACGTTGTCAACTACATTAAATCTGTAGGCTGGCTTACGAGCTATCATCTTAGGAGGATTCACAATGGGCCTAATGAGGTCTACGTGCCGTGGGGGTAACCCATTCTCCACACGTTACAGATACAGATAAGCCCGAGAATACCGATCAAGGAGAAGCGACAGTAGCTGTCGGTGCCTTTGATATCGGATGGACCTTTTTCACAGTATGACTTTGACTGATACACAACTTAGCACGCTGAGAAAACATGCTTATTTTCTACACTGAGCGAAATAGTTTGGCAAATTATCTGAAACATTGTTATAGTCCATGCGCAAATTATGTTATGTGATTTAATTACATTGAAGTAGTTAGGGTTAATAGCAATGGTGAAATTTCAGCACCAAAATATAATGCATTATATAATATATTATAATATAATATAATATTATATAATATAAATTACTTATTTGTTATAAAAGTAAAAGACGTTTATTATTTTATAATTAATCTATATAATTTGTTTAATATTTGGTTTATTTATATATTTATTGATGAAGTAATTCACAAATTAAGTGATGCTAAATGGTTGGATATGACATGTAGAAGAAGACTTCATATGGCTACTCTGTTTCACAAAATAATTTTTGTCTATGGCTGGCACTATATGCCAGCTCTATTTTGCAGTGTTACATTAGGTGTTTTTTTACAATTATATTTTTTTGTTCCATATTCTGTGTAAGCTGCAAATAAATGAATTTAATATTATTATTATTATTATTGTAAAAAATGTAATAAAAGCCCCATATTTAAATTAAATCACCTTTTCCTTAAGTAAAAATAAGGTAAATAAAATTAAGGGTACCAAAAAAAATTTAGGGTAACAATTAAAAAGACATTAAGTTTGAGAGGTTTAACTAAATATTTACAATGTGCATATATTTTCAAAGCTTTTAGGTTTAAAAAGTACTTACATATTTTTAGAATTTCTGGATTCATTATTAAAAAGACTTTCAAGTTTATTACTCATTTCTGTAAAAACAAGTGTTTTCTCGCAAAGATAAGCCAGATGTCATTTAAGGTTTATGTATTTAGAGTTAAATCCCTGGCCTGGTTATCACCCAGACAATACAAATATGTCCATTGGACGTCGTCCATTCGATATATAATGAGTTTTTCTGGACTTCCGACATCCAATGGACGTTTAGTGAAGTATAAAAATGGCACACTTTTGACCATTCAGAGGACGTCCAATTCTGGAATATATTTGGACGTCGAATACTGGACATTCAATTAAAGATCGCTTGACCTGAGCAGGAATCGTACTCACGACACATCCATTTTTTATTGTTTACTAGATATAGTTATAATGGAATAAGATTTCAAACTTTCGGTGATAGAATGAAATGCAATAGATTCAATTTGTCAATTTTTAATAACCAATTATATTAAAAAAGGAAGTGTATATAGATGGGAATTAGGCTTAATAAATAATGACCTAAGATGGACGTCCGCAGGACGTCAAAATACTAATAAACTTAAAATTAAGTCCAAAAACAGATGTTCTCTGGGTATCGATATTCAGCTGTCAAATTAATTAGAATAAACGGACGTACACTGGATGCCCGGATATGGACGTCCTGACCCTCAAATGGATGTAAAATGTACGTCCATTGGACTATGTGTGCTGTCTGGGCATAGACGAATTTTTAGAAATAGTACTTATTTAAGTATGTACCAATCTTTCCAAAATCAACTCCAGTATGATTCATTCAATAATTATAAATATGAATGGGCAAAACATCTTTATATTGACATAATTGTAACTTACAATTTAGCCATAATAAGGGGATTTCGCCCATTTTGACAAATCCTAATTGAAACACGCGGATTTATTATATATTTTTTTAAAATATAATTTCAAAATAAAATAAACAAAATCTGCAGTTCATTCTTTATTAAATTTATTTAAAAGAAGACAAACATATATTTCAGAAAATTCAATGCCTACATATGAAAAATAAAATGTCAAAAATGATTAAATCATTATACTTAATATTTATACATGTGATAAAATTCTTAGTTTCCTAATAACTTTTTTGGCACATTTTATATCTGTATTAGAATACCTAAGTGTGTAAAAAATCTGCATCTTATTACTACACAAAACAAACACCATGAAATATCACTTAACATTGCTCACATACTAAACACAACTTGGACTGACTTTGACAGATAACATTATTTTGAGTGATACACAACTTATTTTCGCACATGCGCCTTACAAAACGGTTCACTGAAAACACCAAGCTGTCGCTTCTCCTTGATCGATATTCTCGGGATAAGCTAAGGACACTTAGAGAAATAAAATGACACCAAAATCATGGTACCTATTTTTGTGGTTACAGAGATATAGAATTCGGTCGAAAATTTAAATGAACGAAATCGCACTTAGAGAAGCAAAATGACACCAAAATCATGGTACCTACTTTTGTGGTTTCCGAGATATAGAATTCGGTTGAAAATTTAAATGAACGAAATCGCCTAGATGTCAAAGATTACAAATTACGGCCTCCTATATTAAAGCGCCAATGTCTGTCTGTCAAATTACCGTTGTTTATCAATACACATTTCAATCTTTTCAAAATTTGAAGCCTCGAAGACGCTCGGTCGCCCGGTTCTTAAAATAAAAAGCGAATACTTTTGAATCTAGTAATTTTCTATACAACTTCTATCTCTCTGTCAACCTCGTCTTTCAAGTGTTGGGTTGGCTACGGCTACGTTACTTTAAACAACTGCCTAGTGACTTTTTTGGCACATTTGCACAAGGCATTTTCTAAAGAGGCTTTTTTAAGGCATCGTCATCGAGGGCTACATCGTGGCAGGGACTAACAATGTATTTCCTTGTACCTCAAGGTCAGAATGAACGAAATATTTGTAATTTTGTCCGGCGCAAATAATACACCTAAAAGTGTCACTGACTCCCCTATCAATAATAAAAGTGAAAAATGACCAAATATATCGGATGACAGATACGCCGTTTACATTGTTTTTGTTCACAACATCTTGCTGACAGTACGCTCTTCCTATGTAGTCAGATCTCTTCCATCAAATATCCTGCATTATATTATTATTAAAAGCAAGAAAAATAAAGAATTGAAAGCATAATTATGAGTTTTTTTTATTCATTACAATCACCTTAGATTTGTATTTATCGTCTTGTACACGTGTATCGTATGTGGTTATTGAACATTCTGGTCTGGTTCATAACCACTTTAAGTTTGGCAACCTAAGACATTTTGTTGACGGCGTGCTTTTTTGTAGTTTTTTGAGATTTTCGATAATAATTTGAACAATAAACAGTTTAATAAGGACATGAGGAAATGTGTAGTGTGCCAAACTATTTGAAATAAGAATGTTATGCGCTCATTTTGTAAGTGAGGTTCTGTTAGCATAGCCGGCGGCATAAATAGGGAATAAGGCTTGATTTATTTAATATTGTAAAGGCATATATAAAAGTTGTCGTTGATACCTCTGCCCTAAAAGAAATGTCATTCCGTTATGTAGACAACTCTGGAAGTAGGTGTGACGTGCAATCCAAAAGATATGTTTTGGTAAGATCATTTTTATATATTTTTGTCTGAAATAAAGTTGTTTTATTGTTTTTAATAAAATTAAGAAAGGTAGTCATGACAATACCGATGTAAAAACTAAAATGAAAATATATTGATTTTTCCTGAAAATTTCAAATTGATATCGTTTTTGTTTTTTTAATATTTCAACCTTCCTTATCTTCCAATTTTACAAATTTTATTAGTTAACGATGGATTTTTATTGAATCAATAAAAATTTGATTGCATTTAAGTATGTTTTTAAAAACAAGAATTTAGAAAAATATTGGCTTTATACTTGATGAGACAGTCGCCTAAAAAATGTTTTGTGCACTAGGCCGTATGATCTTTTTTGGCCTAACCAGAAGTTGCTTGGTATCGACTACTCTTCGGCCGCAAATTTCTGATTCGGCGAAAAAAGATCAACTTTACGGCCTTGGTACACAAATAAGTATTTTGGAAACGACAACAAAATAATTAGAAAAGGTGAAAATGCATTGGAATCAAATCATGTGAAGAAAATGCAGTTTGATAATCAGAGGAGACAAATGTTGACTATAGTATGAAATAAAAGTCATACGTCTTTATGGTAAAGTCCCTATATAAATGTGTGTTATCATTTTGGAATTTTAAAGTAAAAATACTTATTTTACAGATTAAACTAGATAAAGGTGAGATATTATGTCTGCATCTTGTGCCTATTGATATTGTGCCTACTAATATTTGACTGAAAAAGTCCTGGAAGGAAAATGTAGCAATTTTAAAAAACTTTTGTCCACAATTAATTTTCCAATATTGTTAGAATAGATGTATCTGTAACCTGTAAGGAATGGGTTACCCTACAACACTTAGGCCTCACTAGACCCATTACAGTAGATGTGTATTATGTATACAGGATTGGGAAAAATTGGCGGAACGCCCTATTTGTGGTTCATGTATGGTTTGTATTGAAAATTAACCCAAATAATGTTTTTGTATATTTTATGCACTATTTAATGACGCTTGGGATTTTTATTATCTGTCATATTTATCAAGATATAACCCGAGAATACCGGATATAACGTCATCAGATATCCTAGTCTATTAACAAATGATCTTAAGGCATTTGAGGTGTTATTTGTTGAAGAGAAATTCTTATTTTGTCTTCTAATTTATCCAGCGAATGTGGCACGTCCTAATAAAATACTGATTTCAAATTACCCCAAAAAAAAAAAATCCAGTGAGGATAAATCCGGTGACCGTATCGGTCCATCCAAATCTGTGGAAATATTGTGTTTAGGTACTGCCTCACTCTAGCATCGAAATTAGGAGGAGCATCATCTTGCTGGAACCAAATTTCATCAGAAAGTTCTAAGTGATTTCTGTGATTTGGAAATTAACGCTAACTCTATAACTATCAGCTCTTGAAGTAGTTTCAAATAACGATCATCGTTTATAATTCGTCTTATGAAAAATAGTCTAATAATTCTTCCTCTAACTATACCAGCCCAAACATTTAACTTTTGTGGATATTTGGTGTGGCCATCTTCCATCTAGTGAGGATTATAATCAGTCCAATACTGACAATTATGTTTATTTAGAAATCTATTGAGAAAAAATGTTGAAATTTTAGAAAAGACAGTGTTGTTCATCAAATATAATTTCCATTAATGGCTTCCATCATTACCTATCAGAATTGCATTCGTCTATCTGTGTCATCTTAATTCTATTCTTGATGTATTTGCACTTTATAGGAATGACTTTTATTGACTTTCAGAATCCACCTTACAGATCCCTTGCTCATAATATTATCTAATGCATACTTTGGAACCGAATTTTTTGGTTATTTCTGTACACTTACAACCACAGTAAGTGCATTTTCCTTATCAATGGCTGTTTTTGTATCTCGTTTCATGTTTCATTGAACTTGCTCAAATTTCTGGATACTGTAGATTTAGAAATCGAAGAAATTATGTCAGGAAATGTTTCATTGAAAAAATCGAAAGCTTCTTGCAGAGATCTCTTTCTCTCTTCAACCTCAATAATCATCAATGATAAAAAAATTTAAATTGGTACATTATGATAGCACAGACAACTATGGATAGTTACTCATTAAACATTCAAAACCTTATGATATGGTAAGTCAGAGACCAACCAAACCCCATATTGATGGATTCAGAATGAAAATATTCATTTAAAATTTCATTTGATGACGTCATATCTTGATACATATGACAGATGACGAAAATACCCAAGCTTCATTGGATAGTGCATAAAATATACGAAAAAATTTATTCGAGTCAATTTTCAATAAAATTTATACTTGAGCCACCAATCGGGTGTTCTGTCAATTTGACCCAACTTTGTATTATTAAAACAAAATAAAGAAGATATATAATAAAACGTTAAGTATGCTATGCATATCCAACAGGCTGAATTCATTCATCCCAATAATTATTTGTAATACTAGTAAATGAATAAACACATCTAATGTTTAAACGAAATTAAAAATAAAATTAGATTTTTTGTAAATAACCCATATATTAAAGAACAATATTTATTAATAAGGGTAATTATTTTATTTTTTATACCAGGGGTAAATATAATCGCAGCGGTTAACGCGTTTTTGAACTACAGCAAGGCACGTGAATCATGGTCTTTTGTGTAAACAAGTTTTTTAGGTGTCATTAAACCACTGTTAAACTATCAAAAACTATTTGTTTAATAGGATGTAATGACTGGTATAATTACTATAATGATTAGTATAATGATTTGTGAAAAAAATATTGATTGTCTAACACCTTAGATAAAAGAGACCAAAGATATAATATACACCGGTGTTTAACCTGCGCAAATGTTGTCAATTTCTAAAGAAAGGTTAACGGAGTGGGAGAACTGGGCGGCGATCCGAACTCTGTGACAGGGACCGGACTTTGTTTATTAGCATCATAATGAACTATTAGATTTATTTAAAAGATGTTTAATGGAATTTTGTATTATGAAATTAAATTAACGTGATTTTTTAATATCAAACAGATGCCACGACATTTTATGTAAAGAGAAGACCTTTTATAGAATACTTCGTTAGCGTTTATTTACTATGGACTTTTCTGCAAGAGATTACAGTAAAATGTTGAAATAGAATATATTGTTAATAGAGCAAGAAATGGTACTCATTGTCTACGAGTATTATAAAAAAAAAGCATGTGCGCAGACGAATACTGCAAATCTAACCTTATGAGTTGAACATTATATTTTTTCTACGGCTATTACATAATATATTACAAACTTGTACAAGGTACAAAGGTGATAGAGTGGGTGCTATGAACTAACATGGGGTAAAACACAATAAGCCAATAGGCTTCAGTGTTATTCGGAGACACATAATCAGACGAGCCCAGGAGAGAAAAAAAAATACATAATATTAAAAATTAGTCAAAATGAGAAAATACTGTTTTGTATTGTAACGTTAGAAAAAGGTATATTAAGGCTTCTTTCTTTAGGAATATTAATTATTATAAAGGATGAGTCACATAAAACTCTAGAAATGCATATGTCTGAAACCAGATAATATTTTAAAATTTAAATCTATTAAAAGTCATTTGGTCGCTAGGGGTGAATGATTATGGAAATAAATTATCGATCATTGAAAATAATCGATTATTTTCGATCAATCGATTATTTTCAAACAATATATTTTTTTGTTATATTTCCTTTAAAATCGACTACTTGATTATCTTTGAAAAATCAAAAATATACGATTAATTAAAAAGCCAATTAACCCATAAATCAGTGTTTACAAAAAATGATAAAAGAATTATCGTTTATTTTAAATAATCGATTATTTTCAAATAAACCATTTTTTAATAATTGAATAATTAAAAAAACCGATTAAATCAATCGATTATTTTTAATAAATTTACTTTTTTTGTATTTCCTTTAAAATCGATTAATACATTATCTTAAAAAAACGAAAATAATTTATTAAAAATAGCGGATAAATCGATTTTCATAAAAAAATATCAGAATAATCGATAAATCGATTATTTTTGTAACCCTTATCGGTCGCTTGCTTTTATCCGAGCATTTAGCTCCAAAATTTAGAGATTCGGATTTTTTGATCACGTTATCTTTGAAACCGCATATGCTTGTATAATAAATATTGCTAAATTTTAGATTTTTTTAGTAAATGAAAATTTTGTTCGAGTTTTTTAGGGGTTTATAATGTAACATTTTATTAACAATGTGACTAACTCCCGTAACTTTACTATTTTTTTTTGCTTATACTAGTTCATATGGTGTGTTTTACTTTGTTTTAAGACTGAAGATTCAAATGTCACTTTCGATTTGACCCCAAATAAGATGAACCTTGAAATTTTAAGTAGGTCATCCTGTATTTCATCTAACATTCTTATAAAAATAAAATTTAGCTAGCAACTATGCTTCTTTACTTCTTATTTATGTACTAAAAAGGGCTAAAAACCATCTTTAGAAAACATTCTTATAAAACTACTTTTTAAATACAAAATTTCGTTAGTAACAATGCCTATTTACTTCTTATTTAAATTAAATGTTAAAAATTTTACCCTTTTGTAAATTTATGTAATATGAAATCTGATTTCTGAAATATGTATTTCATGCTTAATATTTATTGAAACCCCTTAATGCGGATCTGAAGTATTCAGTCCAGAGGATCATTATGTCAAAACGTTAATAAATATTTACCGCTGAAAACGAATATATTCATAACATTGGTAGTTGTATTATAAGTATATACAATTTTTCAAGATACATCGTGGCATTTTGAACTTGAAATTGAATAACTAGAATACTTTAAATTGCTAAAATACCAACAAATAAATCAAAAAACAGCTGTCAATGGTGATTGAACTCAGGCGGAGGTGATCGTTGAATGGAAAAATCGGAGCAATTCGGGTGGCGTCGTGCAAACAAAGATTTTCAATAATTGGTGGGTTACTTTGGGTTAAAATAGACAACATGCGCAGTGTGCAATGTTACATCTTCGGTCTCTTTAATCTAAGTCTAACACATATTTTTTTATTTTTTTTTTAACTTTTCATGTTCTATTTTACTAACGACTAACATGTTTTCTTTTTATTTTAGTTTACTATTTTTGTTGTTAACAGCCTCTAGAATTATAAGGTTTTGTTAGATGGTAAAGGTGAAAAACAGCAAACCGTTAATACGTTACCTCTTTATCAACAATATGTACTTTTTGATGAATAAAGTTGACTGATTACTATTATTACTTGGCTCTTGCGTAAAAGTATATTATGTATCATTATTCGTTCTTATCAATATACTCTCTTTTTTTTCTATATGTTTTAACATTTGGCTAATAAACTATTTTATCTGGTATTATAAATATTAATTTTCCGTGTCATTACTCTTGTAATACAGATTAGATCTTGCTGAAACATTCGCAAAACCATAAATATATAAAAACAAGTAGATAAATAGAAATCAAAAGTCGTACAGCAGCGGCTTCCGCGGAACACCCAGTAGGCATTTCCGTTTTCTATCAGATCCATCGGTGGCAACAAATTCGTTTTAGAAGTATTAATGAATGGTTTAGAGATAGCTGAAAACGATACGCTGTCTGATAGATGCGAACACAACCTCAACATGTAATAAATTACTTTCTTTTAAATGTTCGCTTGACCTAGTCTTCGATTGCATAACTTTTATTTTCTGTGTGTTTTGTTCCGAAATTATTATAAGCTTTTTAATTGTAGTAATTTCGGCTAATTGTTGTTAAACATTTCGTTATAGTTGTGTTTTACTTGATAGACATTTTGTCATTTGTAAAACCACGGGAGATTTTTAAACAAACAGGTCCTGGTAGTTCTGTTATTTGTAACGAGATAAAAAGTTTATTTAAAAATACCACAAGCAGCTTATATAGACAGACTAGACTAGACCACTCTAGATGACCCTACACACTTTAAAAACGATACTCTGCTCTAAATTGTAGAACATCGGTTCCTTAGGACCGAATAATTTCAACTCTTCGGGCCAGTATTATGATTTTTTCGACCTCGAATTCTCGACGGATCTTTACGTTTTGTGGTCTCCTGAATCCGTTATGGGCCGTTTCGTAATGACGTCTATCTGTCTGTGTGTTGATGTGTTTGTATGTGTCTGTATATACGATAACCCAAAAACGATTAAAAAGAAAATCACCAAATTTTAAAATTAAGCTTTAATCCATCCCACGGTGAGCCGATTAGATTTTGGGCATAGTCAGAGCATTTGGGAGGGGGTACTTCATATGTGGTAATTTTTCTAATTCAAGGAATATTTCAGTTATTTATGATTATAGAAGAACATTTTGATAATATTCTCTATTATTTTTGTCCTATTCGCTCCGTGCGGGACAGCAGCGCCAATTCACTTTTGTACTAATGGACTATTTCTCTAAAATTATATGGGTTTGTAAAACAAGTTAAACATTAATTTATTATTATTATATATTTTTATTGCTTAAACTAAACAAAATTAAGTATGTTCAATAAAAATCAACAATAAAATAAAGGCAGGCAACAGTATTTACGGGAAAATGTATGAGAAGTTGCCTTGGTATAAAAAGTCTTTGCAGAATTAACCTATTCTGTCAAAATAAAAAAATATCTTTAAAGAATTAGCGTGAAGTTAAAATGTATAAACAGTAGGATTGTTATTTATATTTACAATTTTGTTCGAAAGAAAACAGAATGAATGGTTTTCTATCAGTAAGTCACAAACTTGAATTCCAGCCACATACAATAATCAAAGGCAGAAATCTATAGTTCTTGTTGCATGAAAATTTAAGATTAAAGGAATGTTGAAGAACATCATGAAATGATATTTATTGTGTATTTAAAACCTTTCAAGTTTCTGATGTCTACTATTACCAGTATTACTGTTATTATTACAAAAACAAAGGTAATTTTTCTCATTATTGTACACACATACATTTATTTCTTTGATTTAATTTCCACTTTATTACTGAAATTTTTTATAATTTACACTTTTCTTGCTAGTGTTTAACTCCGGTTGCTTATTGTATTGTTTTTACCTATTTTTTTTTTGAAATAATGTAAAATGTATACGTGTAGTTGATATGTCAAAATTACAAAATATCGCCCTAAAATGCACGAATTATCCGCAGCTAGCGCTAGTATCGCTTTGACTTCCCCTACTATGACTTCGCACTGAGCGAATAGATACATAATTTGTCTAAAATAGACCATAATGGAGAAATTTGAAGGAAGGATTAAAATTTGAATTTTTCATTATTTTCGTTGGTAATGAAACTATAGAAAAAACTATTAAAAAATACGAAGTATTTTTGATAACGTTACAGAAAAGTCATGTGTTGGACAGATCATATTTTTTGTACCATACTGTAGAACATCTTTATACAATATAAAAACCTTAGACTAGGTAAAAAATAGAGGACGCGTGGCGTGTCATACAATTCTAAATATTGACTTTTATTAAATTCTAATTTACTTTTGCTTTTTATTTAATTGCAGCAATGTTTATTTGTTGTTATATTTTAGATTTTCTGTAGATTCAGCAAAAAAAATCTTTGGATTCAGGCAATGAAAATTGCAAATTTGATGCCTACGCCAAGTGATAGATTATGTTCAAAACATTTTAAAACACGTTTACTAAATGTAGCAGTTCCCACTATATTTCCTGAATTCCCTAAATACATGCAGCCGAAGAAGGTGCGTATACTAATAAACATAAACATGTATATTTTTTTTAATTACTTTTCATTATTATATTATGCACTTTTAAGAATTTAGTAACCCTTTTGTGTATAATTCAAAACATTACCGTAATAATTGATTATTTGTAGGACTTAAGAAGAAGAGCATTGCATTTGGAAGCTGAGACCTTCAAATAGAATTGTAAATAGGGAATCTAGTCTAGAAAGCCCTAGCATAAAACGGCTTGGAAGACAACTTTTACAACAGGTAGAAAAGAATAAAGATAAAATAAGAAAAATCAAAGTTCTTAAACAAAAACTTAAAAAATATAAAAAAAGAGTTGTTTCGCTAAAACTTCTTGTTATTTTACCAAATTAGTATTATTTAAGGGTTAGTAATAAATTTATCTTCATTTATGTATAATTTTTCTTACAAGCTTAATTTAATAATACCTAGATAGTACACAACATCTTAAAGATATCCAGTTCATGTCTTACTTTCGTCCAAACGTCCTGGTACGTAAAACGGACGGTTTTAAGACGCCCTGCTCAGGACATATTTAAAACGTATAGGACGTTTTAAATATGTCGGTAATGTGGACGTTCAACTCTTTTAGGTATATTTGAATATGGCGCCACAACACCATTCTTGGCGGTGCCTGCAGCGTATGTATGATCGTCATTCGTCATTGTCATTGGCTGATTGCATACTCTCGCGCGCGCATATGGAGTCGTGTTCTTCCTTTGACTGCCTTCTTCTCGGGACAGCCATTATATAATATTTTTAGCGTCAGTCTGTGGACATTGTCATTACTTTTTCGTGGTTTTGTGTTTTTATATATTGTCTTTTTTATATTATTTATTTGCCATTATTGGATCTGTGGTATACTGGAACTAGTAAACTTTATCATTAAAAACGTTTTAATTTCTTTGCATTTTAATTTCATAAGCTTACTTTAATAATGTCATATTTTTTTAGAAAAACACCTTAAAACAATAAATCAACAAAATTATATGCTACGAAGACATTAGTTACAGAAGTTTTTGCTAAAATTAATACCATAAAAGAAGTTTTTAAATCGACCAAACTAGAAAAAAATAGGATTTCCGGGAATAGTTTATCATAGCAACAAGTACTTGAAGTCATTTTCTAATTATTCATTTATTTTTTTAAACGAATTTCTATTAAGTTAATAAATGGTTTAAACGTCCAATACCGTTGTTTTAAAGACGTACAAAACTGGATGTCTTAAAACGTACAAAATTGGATATCCTTAAGACGCCTTGTTTTGTATAACAATGTAGGTCCTATAGGCGCCTTTAAAACATATTTTGGATATTAGCGTACATCTTCAAAACATCACGAACGTCGTGAACAAATGTCTTTAAGATGTCTCTAAAACGTGTCTGTGCTATCTGAGTAGTGTCATTCTTTATTAACTAAAAATAAATCTTTTTGTAATACATGTAGATCATGTTTTATTTTGCGGAATTAAAAAAAAACACTCATTTTATTATGTAAACAATTTCATTCAGTTTATTTCAATATACTTTTTCCTTGTGTCTTATTGTTACTTATTTATTTTAAATTTGACACTTTGAATTTGCTTTATACCTAAAAAGATCAATAAAGTACTAATAACATAAAAACAAGTTCATTTTTTTATTTCCAACATGTTACGCCTTTGGTCGAATATCGTTGATGTCCAGTTCATGTCAGAATGGAACAAAATTTTCAGCGGCGTTATGAGTCCTCTCTTTATTACCTAGTCTTAGATAAAAACCAATGCACGTCACATCTCCATAACGTTGCCAAATTTTAAAAATAATTGGGGAATCTTTGAAAGTTCCGACAATTGTAGCTACAGAAAAGAAAAGCAGCTGTAAATCGTTTAGACCAGAGCATACTGGCGCATTCGTTTGCAAAACTGTTTTAATTCGTATTTTTTTTTAATGTCCGGAAGGCTTTCCTGATTATAAAAGTGTAAGATGACACTCGATATCTGTTGATGTTATTATTTAAACAACGAAAAATTAATTAAGCTAGAAAAAATGCATTTTTTGCAATGAATTAATTTTTTTATATTTTTTAGGATATTTCAAATAAAAAAAGTCTTTACGCCCATGATCGTATCTTCAACCCTTTAATTGTTATAAATTTTTTAAAATCCAAAATTGACGAAAATTCAAATTTTCTTGAATTAAATAATATACCTTAAAATTTAAAATGCTATAATTTTAAATTTTTTACCGAATATTCAAACTATAATAAACAAAATTACCTAAATAAATTTTCAAAATTTTGTTTGTTGTTATGTTTTTTTTACGTTATATATATGCTTCCTACGCGCGTATACTTTTAGAGAGAAGTACTTCTATCTCACTTCCAACTCAATCTATAAGATGGGCAAGAGAAAGCCCGATGACGCGCTTAATCAATTTTTTGCTGTTTTTCAGCGGTAATAAGTTTAAAAAAATTATTATTAACATTTTTTATAACACTTTGTTATATTTGCCAATTAATAGTTTCAATCAGACCTTCAAATAGTAATATTTCATTTGTTGGTATTACTGCAGTAGAAGAAATACGTCATCGATGACGTGCATTGGTTTTTATATTGTATGAAGTATATCTACAGTCTTCAACATTACCCGTATGCGACTTGACTAAATTGATGTCATTAGTTGGATAATGCGCTAGTTCAGTGTGATGTTATTTTGGTTACACTGACATTTAATTCTAACCAAACTTTTAACAAAAACGTCAATAAATTTGACATATACGTTTTTACTGTTTTTATTTTATTTCAAAATATTGTTTACATGTCATAAAAATTAGTTTAAAGGTATGTAATTGGTAACTAATCGATTGTATATTTGATACATACTATCTACAAATAAACGAACAAACGAACAAAACGCACTCAAAAAATCTACTGTCACTTTAATTGTCAGTGGAACCATAATTACATCATCACTGAACTAGCGCATAGCCACATACTTTGATTTTCTTTTACTATACGGAGAATGGTCGTACTGCGCAGCTTTCTGAGTACCTTTTAAAAGGAGATAGAAAACTCCGTCATTTTGATCCCTTATTACGTGTTGCTTACATCTTGGCGCAATATTTTTAATAGGTGCGTTTTAATCATCCGCTTCTGTTTCGGAATTATCGGTTTTCTTGTTTTAATCTGAAAAGTTAAAACGACTAAATCGACAATTCCGGAAGCAGAAGCGGATGATTAAAACGCACCTGATATTTTGCTTGCTGCTGTCAGTGTCAGTGAATAATTTTTGGAGTCACAGTTTATTGCTAAAGAATCAGTTAGCTCACTCGGACCAGTTGAAAGTTCCAAAATAACATCCACTCCAGAGATACAAATTAAGGATGCGCAGAAGACTGCTGTTTTATTATAGGCGGTTGTCATATATTATATTATCCGAGTTGCACAGTGTATAAACTGGAACATTGAGTTCAAAAGTGCCGACGCAGTGTGAGCGATCTGATTCTTTAGCTATAAACTGTGGCATAGGAATCAAAATGGCCGCGCCCTATGTTAGGTGTGTCAGACCTCTCTCTTGCACCGTATAGTAATCAAAGTATGTGGATAATAGTGATATTAATAACTTCAGTAGTAACCTTAATTGTTACTTAAATTGTCACAAAAGTCACTAAACGGACATTTTAATTAAATTTCTTGTTTTACCCGGTCATGTAGGATACGGGTATTGTTGTAAACTCGTTATATTAAATAGATATTTAATAAATTTAGAAACTACCCTTTATTATTATTAATTATTTAAACCCTTCTCTCAAAATTTTACAGAAACATTTGTAATTACAGCAGGTCTGTCCCGGCAAAAAAAATTCAAAAAGCTTTTTAATTTCCTATGGCAATGATTCAAAATAACCCTGTAATAATAAGCCTTACGTTAAAAATTATGTTCAATTTTCATACTCTATCCTGCTTAGGAAGTCGGTACGATCAAAAATGTATTCTTAAATAAAGGAGGGAACAAAGGAATTTAACACCTTATTGTGATGTTATCAATAACTGTTTAATACTCAGCGGGAAAGATTTGGAAAGATTTAATCTCACTTGTTGTCCTTTCAACATAATGTTCATCGTGATATGATATTTTTTATGCCTCATCCTACGCTGGATACATGTATCCCATAATAATGATAAAAGTTGTTGAATATTCGATGTTTGTTTAGATTTCTATTTATTGAATTTATTGATATTATTTACTGGTTGTATTATACGGTTTTATGTTCTGCTAATGAGAAAACTAGCTATAAAAACGAAAATTTTAATATCAATGCAGTGCGTAGGTAGTTTTTGTGAATATTTTAGCTTTGGTGCATTAATTACGGCTACTTTTTATATAAATTAGGAGTAAGATGTAACATTGTAAGGGATCAATTGAAAAAGTTAATTAAAAATATCTATATTAAATGACTAGGCGATTTAGGTTAGAGTTTACTAATTTTAAATCTTATACAGCTAATTAAGTACACTCGTCATTGATAATCAATTTTTAATAATTAAAAATAATAATACCTATACAAGGTGCAGAACATTTTGATGGACATTTTTATGACTGTATCGGTATTTCGTTAATCATTATAGATGGAAAGTTGGTTAAACGGGAAAATATGTCAAAAGGAAGATCAAATAATGCTTTAACATTGTACAGGCATATATTAAGAGATCTTTCTTAACGATTTTTTTTTTTAAATACGGACCTGTACTTTCTATTTTAATATTTTTTTTTATTAGGTCTTAATAAATTGTAGTTTGGGACTTTTTGTAAGAACTGCCATGGTCTATATTCACCCTAATTTAATAAGCCTTATTAACAATATTAATTAGAAAATAAGTTCCTAGGTACAATAAATAAACTATATGAATTCAATTTTCTGAAATACAACCAGAAAAAATATATATATTTTCTTAATTTCAACTATTGAGTAGAGATCAATATAATTATAAAAAAATACTATTACTATATTTTATTTTTTTTTCTTTTGTCCACTATTAAGGTAGTTCACTCGTAAAACGGCCTTTCTTAAAAATTCAATAAAATTGAAATATGAGGTTAATGAAAGTGTCTTTTATGTACCTAAAAAAAATGAAAATTTTTGACCGTCTGTAAAACGAGATATTAACAATCTAAATGTGCATAATTAACACTCTTGAAGCCCTGTCATGTACACAATCATTGCATTTATTTCAAGATATCTCGAAAACGGTTCTTACCATATTTTTTAAAAACTAATGTAATGTAAATCAAGAAGCTATAAAATTTTCTAAAAAAACGCTAAATTTTTTTACCGTTTCGATAAAGAAATATAGATTTTTAAAATAAAAATGTTCTTAAAGCAGTCGACGCATAGTGGCGTATTGTGATTACAACTTGGCAACGTTGTAATCGATACACTCAACGCCCGCTAATTCAAATGTCTGTTAGATCAGTGCTCCTCAACCTTTTTATTGCCGCGGACAGGTCAAGTTTATCACTTTATCGAGGCCTTCTGGAAAGGGACGTTGTTTATACGTTAGGTTGATATGATTTAACAATTTAGATTTAATTGTATTTAAACATGTCTTCAAAATTAAATAAATATGCAAAAGATAAATATAATTTTATTTAAACATGCCTTCAAAATAAAATACAGTTACACAAAAAAATTAATATAAAGTAATTTAAAATTTGAACTTACTAGTATGAGGAAGTAATAAAAAAATACAAATAAAAGTAATGATTTTCTGTAGTATTGATGATATCGTAGGAACGTTCATGACAGCAAGAAATTTATTTATAGCAGTTTGACCAAACCCTGAATGGACAGCACCTTTAAATAAATAAAATTATATTAATTATAATAAAAAAATTATAAACATAACAAATACTTATGTATTTTTTTTAAATTTACCTAGAACTGCTTTAGTGTTGACATCTGAATGCTTAACTTCACTTTTTGTTGCATGAACTTTGTCCGTAGGTACTATAGTTTCAATATTACATTCATTACATTTAACATTTAAAATTGAATAAAGGCCCTTTCGTGTTTCATTTGTAATATTTTCAAGAGAAAGAACTCTTTCACACCAGCAACATTTTAAATGTTTTCCCAACTCTAGTAGTTCCACGATGCCACCACTGCACAGGTTATTTTTCAAGCTTGGGGTTTCCTTTCTCAATTTTTTTGCATAATTCATAGCCAAAATTGATTTTTTGCGTTTGTTGAGGACGTTCTGCTTAACAAATTTTCCTTTATCTCGCAATTAATTGATCCTGACAATGAAACATTTTGATATTTACATTTATTTCACTTTAGGAATACATTTGACGTTTCACAATATATTTACGACGTTGCCGGATGGATTTTACGCAATATAATACCATATTTGTATATAGGATCACATGTGTTGTGTGTACAGTCTGTTACAAAAATAACCTTTCTTTAGATTTAAGAATCTCGAACGGTTGGTATTCACTATAGGGCGATATTTTTGTGTACGACTGTCGCGAGTGAACTACCTTAAGTGGAAAAAAAATTAAATAGTCCATGATAACGTCACTAAACATTACTTTGCTATATGGACCCCGCGGTCTTAATTATTTAAACGTCAAATTTATACGACGATAATTACATTTTACTTGGAATCTTAAAATTACGACCAAAGAAAATATATAAAAAATTAATGATTAACAAATGATTTATTTATTACTTAATCAGGGTTATTCTTGTGGGCATTGAAAATAAGTCAATGCTAGAAACTTTCCGTGCACATATCAACGAAGTATTGAACGTCGAGTAAATAGATATTGGAAGTTCACTTAAGCTCAGCTACTATTAGCGCCGTTCTTATTTTGACATCTAAGCATGCGCAGATCGTTTAAGTTCTAGAACTGATTTTATTAAAAATAGTGCCTGTCCTTAATAGTGGATGGAAATAGTGGCGACTTCATTAGCTTTCGGGAGCACTCGCCGATATAAGTTTTCTATTATTAAATATTCAATATCATTTTCATTTAAATATCCAAAAATGATCATTTCTAATGTCTTTTTTATATTATGTAATAACATAGACAACAACAGAGATGAACTATAAATTAAAGTTTTTAAAAAGAGGTTAGGAATATGTGTATAAGGAAACTGACTGTAATGTCAAAACTTCAGGTTTCCAATAAGCCGTACTATGTCGGCACTATTAGGCATTCTAAACTGAATGGCTACCAGTGAGTTTTAACAGGTTATGCTATGACAAAATTATGGCAACCCCGTAGGCCTAGTGATTTGACAAGGTCAATGAAATAGATAGTTACATAGATTGATCATCCATATTTTGTAACGGTTGTAACCGTTTTCTTTATTTTGACACCAACATCTCTACACAAATGTCATTTGTCGTTTATGCCTTATGTCTAATGTTGGTAATTCATTTCGATTGATAGCTTTCAACGAGCAAGTTGATTATTGAATTTTAATTATCTTTTATCTTGGACATCCGATATACTAATTGTCTTTAATATTTTTAATGACCGTCTGATTTTAAAAAGCCTGGCTGTATATAGATGGTTCAGTAGAAGTTCTATAGAAGTTATATCGATGGTTCAGTAGAAGTTCTATAGAAGTTATATCGATGGTTCAGTAGAAGTTCTATAGAAGTTATATCGATGGTTCAGTAGAAGTTCTATAGAAGTTATATCGATGGTTCTGTAGAAGTTTTATCGAAAAAGATTGTTTGGAAGAATGTTCAAACTGCATGTGTAGAAGTATTGAAACTTAGAAGTTTAGTTCCAGCTACAGAAGTTGTTTCAAGTTTAGCAAGAGGTTTAGTTCGAGCCATCCAAAGAAGTTTACGAGATTTAACTTTACCTATGAAGATTTAACAGTTGGTGATATCCAAGCGCATCATACGAATCCCCTTTAAGAAGGCCTCTACAGTCACTCCTAAAATACCTGTTATACCACAGATAAGTCTATAATAAATCATTTAAATTTGAATAAGTAAGTCTCTGTGAATTAGAATTTGTCGCTGCCTTATCTGAAACCTTATTTAATTATAATATCTTAATGGTTAGTGATTTTCTATATTTTCATCACTAATCGATTGTCAAGTTTAGAAAGTTTTAAATATAGTGGCCCTCAACATTCTTTTTCAAAGTAATACGAGTTGTTTAATAACCTGACCCACTCCCCAAAATCATAGAGCTTAAAACACTATAAAAATAGATAAAATAACAAGATCATATTACAATTTTTCAAAATAAACATAGGCTTATGCCTTGAAGTTAAAATGTAAGAAATTATTTTTTTTTAAATATCTAAAGGCTGAAAATTGGTTTTAAAACACATTTTTGTTAAACCGATTCAAATTAATAAATATTTGCCAGGCAATATGGCCGCTCGCAAACGATCAGCTTTGAGCAATCTACAGGGTGGCTCACGCTCAACGGGACGGAGCTTTATGGGAAAACGACCAAAGATATAAAAAATTCGTTTGGGAGGAATACGTAGGTTACAAACGGCTACAATTTAAAATTTGTTAGATGTATACAGGATGTCGCACAAAAGAAAAAAAAATTAGTTCATTAAAAATTATTCAAACAAAAGTAAACAATTAATTTCTGGGAGACTTTTTTTCCTTAAAAATTCAAATAAATCGAAAACTAATAATAATAGTAATAGGGAACCTTTAGTTAACTGACATTATTTTTGATGTAGTTTTTAATTCTAAAATAAAAAACAGGGTGTTTCATTAAAAATAATATACCTTTGTATATTTTCTCTTATGTGGGACATCCTGTATACATCTAACAAATTTTAAATTGTAGCCGTCTGTAACCTACGTATTCCTCCCAAACGAATTTTTTTTATCTTTGGTCGTTTTCTCATAAAGCTCCGTCCCGTTGAGCGTGAGCCACCCTGTATATAACTATACAGGGTGTCCCGAAATTAGACGGTCATATTTTAACAGCGTAATATATATCCTAAAATAGGAATAAAAGTTTATATAAACATAGGCCCGAAAAAGTTTCTTTTCCGAGATACAGGGTGTTAAAAGTGAAGTCCTGATGACACACTTTCGTAAATATTTTCTAAACGTTTAAAGATAACTAAGGAAAATTTGGTACAAATGCTAACGTTGTTACGCTCTATTTAATGGACTAAACTTCAGTTAGCGATCATCTTCATAGGTGGGTAAATTAAGGGGGGCTTAGGGTAAAATTGCCCTAAGTTTTTTTTGTTGACAGTTTTTAACATTTTTGACTATAAAGTTTGGAAAACCAATATTTTCTTTATAATAAAGCTACATTTGTTGCATCCCGCTAGGACGCACCATTTTCAAGAGAAAAGCATTTGAAAATTTCATGATCAATTATTCGAAAGTGCAAACAATACTTAGTAGGCCTGTGGAATCAAAAATTTTATTTTTTTTTTAACTTTGTAAAACCGGTGACTACAGAAATTTTAGAAAATATTTACAAAAATATGCTATCAAGACTTCACTTGTAACACCCTGTATCTCGAAAACGAAACGTTTTCGGACCTATGTTTATATGAACTTTTACTCCTATTTTAGGATGTAGATTACGCTGTTAAAATATGACCGTCTAATTTCGGGACACCTTGTATATGCATCATTGACCCTGTTAATGACAACATGACAACAAGGTTGTCATATCTAAACTGTCACTCCCTGGTAGCCATTTGGACAGGTCGTTGGATTCACATACTTTGATTACTATACGGTGCAAGAGAGAGGTCCGACACGCCCAACATAGGGCGCGGCCATTTTGATTCTTATGCCACAGTTTATAGCTAAAGAATCAGATCGCTCACTTTGCGTCGGCACTTTTGATCTCAATGTTCTAGTTTATACACTGCGCAACTCGGATAATACAATATATGACAACCGCCTATAATAAAACAGCAGTCTTCTGCGTATCCTGAATTTGTATCCCTGGAGTGGATGTTATTTTGAAACTTTCAACTGGTCCGAGTGAGCTAACTGATTCTTTAGCAATAAACTGTGACTCATCAGTTTGATTCTATACAAAAGTTTGCAAAATCTCAATATTGTGAATTTGTAGATATCCATTTATCATAGGAAACAAAATTTTACGAGTTATGCTTGGAAAATAATGAATACTTCAGTTTTGATTTTGACATTACCACCATATTGATTACAATTTGCTGGGGGATTTTTCGCAGATTTTATTTTTAATATAAACACTATCACACGCTATAAGAAATAAACAAATTTAAAGCTAAAAAGTAAGAAGAAATTCGAATTATAATTGATATAAATTAAAATATAAACAGTGAACACAAACGCCAATGTTGCCAAATGATGAATTGATTTTAAAACAAAATTGACAAATGAATTCAAATTAAAAAATAAACAATATAATAAATCGGTTTTATAAAAAATCCTTAAATCAATATAGGAGTATTATTGAATATTGCTACACAGAAAAAAAATTATCATCTACACATTTGTTTAAAATAAAGCAGAGTTTGCTTCAAAAAATATTTCTCGATACAATAAGAAAATAAATGTTGAGTAAAGTATAGGCATAATCTTGTATTTTAAGAGTTATAATAATTAATCTGAGAATAATTATTTCATTCGAGTATAGAATTGTGAATTGATCCAAGAAAGCTCTTACGTTTATTATAAGTATGATATGCTCTTAAAACCAAATATTGCGTACTTTATTCAATGTTATAAAAGGATTCAATTTAAAGCATTTAAATTTCAGAACAAGTTTTAAACAATTCGAATCAAAAACCTATGTACTTCAGAGAAGATTAGCTAGTACAAATTCACTGCACGGTGTTGCCAGCTGAAACTTATTTTAAAATGCAATCCCTGGACTGATACGGTAGATATATGAATGGAACATGTTGAGATGTGATACTTATTATTCGGAAGTCAGAGACACAACGCATTTATAGAGAATCTGGCAAATTGGCATTAGCACGTGTTCATCCTATTGTCCATTTTCTAACATGTTTGCATTGTATCGTTAGGGTTGCGTTTTACTTTTTGTTAGAAATTCTTTGTGATTTAATTAATAAGTGTATAAATAAATTAAAAAATGAAATGGAACATTTGTTAAATGAATGAGGCCTCAGCAACCTGATACCAATATTTAAATGTAAGTCACTTCTTGTTAGGTATTATTATATATAAGTAAATTTATAATCATAAGAACACGGAACAAACTGGAATAGAAGTAAAAAAAAATGTATGATGCTGGATGACGACTTTTTGGAAAGACGACTTCTGCCCTGCTAAGACAAGAGGTCGTATCTACGAAAATTCTGATTTCAAGATTTTTACAAATTTAATAAACTTACATTTTATTTTATTATAACACAAAATAATAAAGGCCTATATGCATTAGAAAATATTTACTATAATTATAAGAAAAGGTTAGTAAAATATGCAAAACTTATTTGCGAAGTCTAAAAGTACGTATTTATCTACCTACCCACATTTACTAAAAATAATCATTTTGTAGATACGACCTCTTATCTTAGTAGGACAAACTTTTATGTTCCATTTAGGTTTTGAAGTTATAAAATTATTTTTTTTTTTAATTATAGGTGGGACACCTCAGAGGACAGAGGAATTTGGTATATTAACAAAATGTTTTTCGGTGGATAGGTACCAGTGAAAACCCTATTAAAAAGCAAGAACAGCTTGATCTTTTTTCAAGATTAATAATTTCTTCAATGAAACTATCCTATAATTCAACCAAAATCAATATATTTATGTCAAAGATCATATTATTATTGTAACAAATTTAGTTGTATTGGATTTAGGAACAAGGTATTATTGAATATAAAGAAAATATATTTAAAACAAGTGTAAGACTATTTCATTTAAGGTGTACATAATATTGCAATTGAGCAATGGATACTCTTCATTTAATTAGAAGTATTTTGGTTAGGGCAAGTTGATTCTAATCTTCAAGCAAGGATTATTAGCTGTTGTTAAACAAGTATTAGTAGAATTTCAAATCGAGACGAGTTTTAATTGCGGATATACAAACACAACAAAGCATTGAAATAAGACCATTCATATTGAATATAGTACACCTTTTTTCTGTGTAGAGACAAAATATTTATATTTAAAAAAAGATCTTTTCACATCTTTAAGGGCCTAAAAAATTCGACGACGTAGCGAAATTTCGCTACTCCTGGCAACACTGAACAATATCCTACTTAAATTTCCTCCAGATGGCGTATCACTTAGATTGAATCGCGAATAAGTAGGACTTTGTTCAGTGTTGCCAGGATTAACGGAATTTCGCTACGACGTCGGATTTTTTAGGCCCTTTAAGATGTGGAAAAGATCTTTTTTTAAGAAGCAAAAAGTGTCTAGCAATATGCAATAATACTCTATATTTATTTAAGGATTTTTAAAAAACCGATTTAATATATTGTTTTCTTTTTAATTTCAATTTATTTATGAATTTTGTTTAAAAATCAGTTCACCATTTGGCAACATTGGCGTTCGTGTTCCATATTTATATTTTAATTCGTATCAATTATAATTCAAATTTTTTCTTACTTGTGATCATTAAATTTATTTATTTTTTATAGTGTGCGAAAGTGTTTATATTAAAAATGAAATTTGTGAAAAAACCCCTAGCAAATTGTAATCTATATGGTGTTAATGTCAAATCAAAACTGAAGTATTTTTTAAGTGTAAGTCGTAAAATTTTGTTTCTTACCATAAATAGATATCTATAATTTTGCAAAATTTTGTCAATAACATCAAACTGCAATCTGCAATGTGATAGTTATATTACCGTTTACATGTATACAAAGTACTACACCATTCACCTTATAAGTCATGTATTTGAGAACATGTAAACAGTAAAAGGAAATATATGTTTAATATCTTAAGATAAGTATACTAAAAAGTGGCAAAATCACTTAGTTTCGTCCCTAAAGATATTGAAAATATTTGGGATCAAATTGTGTGCTAACTTAAATTCTGTAAGAAATGGACCTCAAAAACTGTTACTGAATGGAAAAGGTAAGCAAGAATTTCATAAAATACAGAGAAATGTTAAATTTTTTACTTTGTAGGACTTTCGAGAATGGAAAAATAGCAGTTAAAAAAAAGAAAGATCAAACAATAATTAATCAAGTTCAAGAGATAGATAAATGATTAATATGATCTATATTGATTTTATATTACACAGTTATGGCTCATTTTTTGGAAGAAAAAAGAAATAATTTTTTTACGAATATAAGTCTCAGAATATGAGGAAAAGATAGTGAACAACTGTTAATGATAGAAGTAGAAAAACTGGACCATAACCTAAAACTAAAAAGAGGTCTGCAAATCCTCTATTTGAGGTGGTTAGACAATGGCAAGACGAGCAAAGAAAAAGTTTAGGAGAAACAGCATTTATAATAAAAGAAATTAAAATGTCTAAAACCTAAAATATTTGTTTTGTTAGAAAAATAAAATGTTCATTTTAATAGTACTTTTTTATTTATTTTATAAATTACCATATAACAAATTTAAAACGGGCTGTAAAATCAACAGAAAAGTGACGACAGGTACATACAGGGTATAATAAAAAGGTGTATAGTAAATTTAAGCACAGTTTCTGGATCAAAAATAAGTTTACATAAAAAAATGGAGTAAAAAATAAAAGGGTGTTAAATAAGTAATTTTAGAAGTGATTGTGGTCTTACTCTTAAATGGCTTAAAATATTTTTATTAAATGTACACATGATGTTAGTATAAAGTGACCAATACAATGGAGTCAGAAGCATTTCAAATTGTTTTAATTCTATAGGTTTTTAGTAGGGTTCCACCAATTCCTCCCAATTCCTCTATAATTTCATAGCATAACACCCTGTATAACAATAAATACATTGGATATTTTAAAATAATGTAAATTATAAAAGTTTACTACAATATTTTGTTACTCCCAAGGTTTCTAGACCTGTATGGGCCTATTATGCATAAGACTAGCCGTACTATATTACTTGCATTCTAGGATCTCAAAGAAGTACTTCCTGACAGATACTGGTATGGGTTTGTCTTTCATTTGGAAACCTTCAGCGGACTTTTTTAACTGCACATCGCCCCTTCGAAGTTTACCGATGAATCTTACCTGATAATCATTTATTCTGGGTTATTACTGGGTTACTACCAGTGCAGCTGGTCAGAAAGAGCGCTGGGGCGATGCCCTCCCTACGAAGTAGCAGAAGTCATCTGCAAATTAGTACTTCCATATACTTAATCAGTAATTTTATGTAACTCCTAAATTTTTTAACAATAAAAGAGTCAAACAGAAATAAATGCAATAATAAAGTTTGTGAGCGAAGAATTTAATTAGCTACGGACGAGCCGGACCTATACAATACGAATAGAAATAATACCGTTTTTCTCTATCATAATAAATGCGGGCTATAATTATTGTATCGACGTAGTACCAGCAGCCCATAGCGAATTACTGAACGGTTGCCATAAGTAGTGGGAAGAAATTTTGCATTTTGGATACATGCGTTGGCGCCGTTGGCGAGCGCAGCTGAGTCAGCCCTTAGCCCATCTGGCGATCGCTTTGTGGTTTGTTTTGCTATGTTGATCTAGTTTGGTGTTGTTTATTTAATTATCTTCGTAATAATTATTTATCATGAAAGTAACGAAATTAAAAATCTTCGTATTCAGCCGGTTAAGTTTAAATGATTTTTGGTATTGATTCTTTGGTGTCCTTATACTCAACCCTTCCTATTACACAAGTCACGAGCCGCCACTGGTTACTACGTGTACACCTCGCTGGACAGGATTTCTCCTTTTGACTACGTTGAAGTTAATATCACCTTGGATTGGTTTTCACCGATATCGCAGAATTTAACCACTTCCTAGCCACGATACACACAAATATCGTGTTTCTAGCTCTCCTTCTACTAACCAACATAATTCACAGATAGTCGATGATATGGTAATACTCGCTTTCCAATTCAAAAAACTATGTGTTAACTATAAAATGTTGACACATTTTTTTAGATTCCTCATCTTCAATAATGTTTGTATCATTGTATCGTTGTTTTTGTTATGTCATCGGCTTCAACTACCAAGGTTATTTCGCATCATGTTCTGTGTAGGCTTTGCTACTCTTCCCCAGCGCCACTTTAGGAACAGCACTGTTAATTAGAACCCAACAGTGAATGATCGAGAGGGGAATCGTACCAAGGCATCAGAATTAATTTTAAATAATTAAATACAAAAGTTTCGGTTAATGGTGGGATTCGAACATGGGACCCTTGGATTTGCAGGCAGAGACTCTACCACTGAGCCACCCATCCCCTTCGTATCGTTGTTATTATGTAATTTGGTAATCTCTGCTTAATGCATGTGCTTTTCTAGTTCTCACATTCACCTCGTACATACTAATATACTAACTTTCTCCATAATTCTGTATTTATCACAATAAATCATTTTAGTCCATATTTAAATTTATAATTAGGATATTGTTAATTTAATCCAATTGCTAATTGATTTGTATTTCCAGAGTTCTCACATCTACCCTTCTTTTATATACCAATATCTAAACTTTCTCCATTACTTTGTATTAAGACATTAAATTATGGTTGCAATATCAGTATCTTAATCTTACTACTTGTGAATATGCAACCTCAATTGTAGCTAAATATTTGAAATTTATTTCTAAAAATAATGACTTAAAAATTTGTATTTTGTACTGTTTGTTGGTTTTTGTTCTCACATAAATGTTTGTTTTGTTTTCTTCTAGGCTTGATGATGGTCATTGGCCAAAACTAGTTTCCCTAAACAATAAATTTAATTTTTCTACCGTGGTAAATAGTTCTTCCTTTTTTGAGAACGTAAGGTCTGTTCCAATACGCGCGAAAACCGTAATATTACCATCATGCGCTGTGTATAATTTTTGCGTAGAGCGCATGATTTCTACGGTAATATTACAGTTTTCCTGCGTGTTGGAACAAACCTATAATCGTTAAAAACTGTGGAATAATTTTTCAGTTATGAGCAATAATTTGTAGGGTACTATCTTCTATTAGAGACATACTACGATCTTCATAATATTGTATAATTTTCATTCAAATGACAGTAACTTCAAAATGTCAAAATATGAAAAAGATTTACGGCAGTTCATAACTCCATGTAATCCGTGCCTCGTCCTTTTGTTGATTTTAAAAGGAAGTAGGATTTGCCAATGAGTAATAAAGACCATTAATAAGGCGATAGATTTATTATTTTTCCTTATCAACTTATCAACAAAGGAAGAAAAAAGAATTAACTTATTTATCATATTTATGGCAAGTATACTTATTTCCAAAAAATATAGGTGTCTTTACAAATGTGCAGAAGCTTATGAAATCGAGCACACACCTTTGAAAATAATCTCTAAATTCTGTAATCTCGTTCTGTTCTAAAGTTAGCAGGAAATTACGAGTTCTCTTTCGTGACAGGAAATTCCATCACAGATATTAAGAAATGACCTGCATTTCGTTCGACGAATTGTTATTGATGTATTACTAATGTTTATCAATGTTATGAAAGAAATGGGTAATACAATTCAAAATAAATTATTAGTAAATTTAGAAAACTGTCTCTTCGAGAATTATTGATTTAAATATTATTTATTATTGCAATAAAACCATGTTCAACTGATCGTTTAAAATACATAAAAATTCGAGAGTCGCTAAAATGGTGGTTCCCACCTTATCGAGACTAAGGCCCGCAAGGGTAAACTTGTAACGTAAAAAAAACGAAAAATGATTTTACTTGGAACGAAAGACCGAAAGCCGATAGTAAGTATTAAGACGTTGAATTTTTTGGTTTGTGAAGCATTGGTATTAATTAGGTAGATTTTTCGATTTTACGATTGTTCGATTTTTCTATTTTTCTATTTTTCTATTCTTCTATTTTTCGATTTTTCGATTTTTTGATTTTTCGATTTTTCGATTTTTCGATTTTTCGATTTTTCGATTTTTCGATTTTTCGATTTTTCGATTTTTCGATTTTTCGATTTTTCGATTTTTCGATTTTTCGTATTTCGATTTTTCGATTTTTCGATTTTTCGATTTTTCGATTTTTCGATTTTTCGATTTTTTGATTTTTCGATTTTTCGATTTTTCGATTTTTCGATTTTTCGATTTTTCGATTTTTCGATTTTTCGATTTTTCGATTTTTCGATTTTTCGATTTTTCGATTTTTCGATTTTTCGATTTTTCGATTTTTCGATTTTTCGATTTTTCGATTTTTCGATTTTTCGATTTTTCGATTTTTCGATTTTTCGATTTTTCGATTTTTCGATTTTTCGATTTTTCGATTTTTCGATTCTTCGATTTTTCGATTTTTCGATTTTTCGATTTTTCGATTTTTCGATTTTTCGATTTTTCGATTTTTCGATTTTTCGATTTTTCGATTTTTCGATTTTTCGATTTTTCGATTTTTCGATTTTTCGATTTTTCGATTTTTCGATTTTTCGATTTTTCGATTTTTCGATTTTTCGATTTTTCGATTTTTCGATTTTTCGATTTTTCGATTTTTCGATTTTTCGATTTTTCGATTTTTCGATTTTTCGATTTTTCGATTTTTCGATTTTTCGATTTTTCGATTTTTCGATTTTTCGATTTTTCGATTTTTCGATTTTTCGATTTTTCCATTTTTCGATTTTTCGATTTTTCGATTTTTCGATTTTTCGATTTTTCGATTTTTCGATTTTTCGATTTTTCGATTTTTCGATTTTTCGATTTTTCGATTTTTCGATTTTTCGATTTTTCGATTTTTCGATTTTTCGATTTTTCGATTTTTCGATTTTTCGATTTTTCGATTTTTCGATTTTTCGATTTTTCGATTTTTCGATTTTTCGATTTTTCGATTTTTCGATTTTTCGATTTTTCGATTTTTCGATTTATCGATTTTTCGATTTTTCGATTTTTCGATTTTTCGATTTTTCGAATTTTCGATTTTTCGATTTTTCGATTTTTCGATTTTTCGATTTTTCGATTTTTCGATTTTTCGATTTTTCGATTTTCGATTTTCGATTTTCGATTTTTCGATTTTCGTTAGTGGGTCGTAGAAAAAATATACTGTACAACTCGAGTGGATTGTCCATATTCACTCCTGTTGCACAAACTACTAATTTTCTACACCCTCATGGATATTAGCTTATCTAAGCACAGACTACAAAACAAAAAGTATGCTATTGCGTTTATCTGAACAAATATATTTTATATCCATTCTAGGTAGTAAACACACTGTTAAAAAATGAAATCCACCAATCACAGTTCATACCCAACTACTATTATTTTTATAATTTTATTGGTTGTAACTATTAAAGTCGCAACCCCCTTTACAACCAACAGCTGTTGTTTGACAGGTCATTGGAGAATGTTTGTAATGCATGGACTGTTAGGAATGTTAGACGTAAGGAATGATTGGAATGCGTAAAATTATTCAAATAAAAGAAATGCATGGGAGGATTTTAAGAATTGATATTAAAGTATTTAGGATGAACCAAAAATTCTGAAAATCAATAGGGTTCTAAGTTAGAAGCAATTATTTAAGAAAATCAAAACTTTCGTTCTAGAGTTATCGTGCCAGCATACATACGCACAGACGACTAGACGAAACCTTGTATTTTGCATTTTCGGACTCAATGATCGGAAACGTGAAAAAAAGTTTAAAAAATGGTGGTAAAAAATTTTTTTCGTCTGCACGAATGCAATATTGAGGCCCCATAGGAAGGGCCTCAGTAATAACATCAAATTCTTTACTTAAACACCCTGGATTGTATAAAAAAAATACAAAAATTAAGATTAAAATAGTTTCAAAAAAAAAATAATAACTTATGCGGAACCTGTCATGCTAACATTCAAACTTCATCTCCAGCTTGATACAGTTCCTACTTGCTACAGTCTATTATTTAGATTAGAAAAGAGGATTTTAGACTTTTCTTAATTGATATTTATTATTTTTGGGTACAAATAAGCGATTTTAAACATGAAACAATAGAAAGTCTTTATTAAAAGTTACTAGTACCGCCTATGGCAGAGTGCCTTGTATCGTTTCCTCATAAAAAATTAAAGATACGTTCAATTATCGGAGAATCTTTTTTAATTTGGCAACTTAACAACGCCGGAGCTGCTCATGTGGTAAATTAAGAGCATTAAATACATGTTCTTCGGAGTGTCATTATGTCAAAAAAGGCTTTATAAAAGCCGATTGCAGTGGCGCCGTTAAGTAAACTATAAAACTACATGACGACGTAATTATTGAGTAAAAAGAATTATGGATAAAATTTGGCAAGTAGGTACATCTTTGACAAAAGTGTAGCATTATTGGGAGGAATCGCTTCACGTTGGGACCATAATATTAAAAATAGATTAGGAAATGAAAAAATACAAAACCTTGTTGACAAATATCCTCTAGCAAATAACTGTTGTGCATTGGTTCCCCCACTTTTAAATGAGGAAAATAGCCGGTTTATTAAAAGAAAATAAGACGAGAAAAGATAAATATCTTCAGAAACTGCAAACTCAAGAGTCAGCTGGTTTAATGGCTATATATGAGCCAATCCAAACTCTGGTGTCTGGAAAGTCAGACAACGCAAAGGGTTTGGTAAATTTGGCCGATACTGGAAAAATTTTTACAGATATTTTCTCGGCATAGACGATTTTTTTTATATTCATTTTTGAATCCAAAATTTAAAAAAATTCTAGAAAACCAACCAATCGATAAATTTTTATAAGGTGAAAATTTAATGGAGAAAGTAAAGCAATCGCAGGCTGTACATTCGGCATCCACTCAGGTAGGGGTAATTATGAAGTAAAGAAACTACAAGGGTCCACTCAACAGCAAATCCAATTTGAGAACGTACAGAAGGGCAGAAAGATCAGAGTGAAGTGCAAAGAGGGAAAAACAGACCAAAAAAGGAAGGAAAACACAAACAATGTCTTCAAGAAGCTGTACCAGTGGAAAGTAAAAAGAAACCAACATTAGAGGTAAATAAGAAAATCGCAGAAAATTTAAAAAAAATTATGTTAAAATGAAAGACATAACGTCAAATAAAGCGATTTTAAACTGGACCAAGGGTTTTTAAAATACCCTTTACAAAAGATCCCATTCAATTGGAAATACCTAATCTATATTATTTTTATGGTACTTCTTTTTTAGGAAGAATCATATTTTTTTATTGTATATATAGATATGATTCATATACATATGTAATTTATTATTGAATAAAGTTATATTATTATTATTATTATTAATTATTATTATTATTATTATTATTATTATTATTATTATTATTGTTATTATTATTATTATTATTATTATTATTATTATTATTATTAATTATTATTATTATTATTATTATTATTATTATTATTATTATTATTATTATTATTATTATTATTATTATTATTATTATTATTATTATTATTATTATTATTATTATTAATATTATTATTATTATTATTATTATTATTATTATTATTATTATTATTATTATTATTATTATTATTATTATTATTATTATTATTATTATTATTATTATTATTATTATTATTATTATTATTATTATTATTATTATTATTATTATTATTATTATTATTATTATTATTATTATTATTATTATTATTATTATTATTATTATTATTATTATTATTATTATTATTATTATTATTATTATTATTATTATTATTATTATTATTATTATTATTATTATTATTATTATTATTATTATTATTATTATTATTATTATTATTATTATTATTATTATTATTATTATTATTATTATTATTATTATTATTATTATTATTATTATTATTATTATTATTATTATTATTATTATTATTATTATTATTATTATTATTATTATTATTATTATTATTATTATTATTATTATTATTATTATTATTATTATTATTATTATTATTATTATTATTATTATTATTATTATTATTATTATTATTATTATTATTATTATTATTATTATTATTATTATTATTATTATTATTATTATTATTATTATTATTATTATTATTATTATTATTATTATTATTATTATTATTATTATTATTATTATTATTATTATTATTATTATTATTATTATTATTATTATTATTATTATTATTATTATTATTATTATTATTATTATTATTATTATTATTATTATTATTATTATTATTATTATTATTATTATTATTATTATTATTATTATTATTATTATTATTATTATTATTATTATTATTATTATTATTATTATTATTATTATTATTATTATTATTATTATTATTATTATTATTATTATTATTATTATTATTATTATTATTATTATTATTATTATTATTATTATTATTATTATTATTATTATTATTATTATTATTATTATTATTATTATTATTATTATTATTATTATTATTATTATTATTATTATTATTATTATTATTATTATTATTATTATTATTATTATTATTATTATTATTATTATTATTATTATTATTATTATTATTATTATTATTATTATTATTATTATTATTATTATTATTATTATTATTATTATTATTATTATTATTATTATTATTATTATTATTATTATTATTATTATTATTATTATTATTATTATTATTATTATTATTATTATTATTATTATTATTATTATTATTATTATTATTATTATTATTATTATTATTATTATTATTATTATTATTATTATTATTATTATTATTATTATTATTATTATTATTATTATTATTATTATTATTATTATTATTATTATTATTATTATTATTATTATTATTATTATTATTATTATTATTATTATTATTATTATTATTATTATTATTATTATTATTATTATTATTATTATTATTATTATTATTATTATTATTATTATTATTATTATTATTATTATTATTATTATTATTATTATTATTATTATTATTATTATTATTATTATTATTATTATTATTATTATTATTATTATTATTATTATTATTATTATTATTATTATTATTATTATTATTATTATTATTATTATTATTATTATTATTATTATTATTATTATTATTATTATTATTATTATTATTATTATTATTATTATATTATTATTATTATTATTATTATTATTATTATTATTATTATTATTATTATTATTATTATTATTATTATTATTATTATTATTATTATTATATTAATCAAAAGGAGAGAGCCTTATACGATTCTGCCATCCAACTTCTAGAAAAAGGGGCCATATCAAAATGTAAACATATCGAGGATGAATTCATTTCTCCTTATTTTTTAGTCCCCAAATCAGATGGTGGTTTTCGGATATGTGTTAAATTTAAAACGGCCTAATGAATATATTCAAGCACCTAATTTTAAAATGGAGGACTATAATAGATCTGTATTAAAATTATTAATTAGAGATTGTTTTATGGCAAAAATCGATCTGAAGAATGCTTACTTCGCTGACTCTGTAAGCAAAAACTATAGGAAGTATTTGAGATTTAAACACAAAGAAATTATTTATGAATTTAATGCCTTTCCTTTCGGGTCAAATATAGCTCATTCTTCAAGTTAATAAAATCTATTCTCAGTTATTTAAGATTAACATGTTTCCTTCCTATAGTATACTTATATGACATGTTCGGGTGTCCCATGTAAAAATAATCTGGAATACACGTTAAGTTTATTAACATCTCTAGGTTTTACAATAAATTCAAAAAAGAGTAAATTAAAGCCATCAAATGACTTTCCTCGGTTTCACCTTTAACTCAAAAAACCTTACATTTTCGGTCCCAAATGAGAAAAAATCTGTAAAAAATTAGAAACTTTTCTTCAAAGGGATACTTGTAAAATAAGACAATTTGCAGCTCTAATTGGTCATTTAGTAGCAGCGTGTCCAGTAGTTGCATATGATCGGGTTTATACAAAAAATGTTGAAAGAGAAATAGTTAGCGCTAACAAACTCTAATAACTTTAATTTTTCAATTGCACTTTCTACATATTTAAAAAATGATTTTTATGGTGGCTAGACAATTTACCATGTAACAAATAAAAGAAACTAACTTTTTATTGGAAATATTAACTGATGCATTCCAAAGGTCCTAGGGCGCGCATTATCAAAATAAAAGGACTCATGATTTTTTGGAATGATACTTAACAAAATTGTCACTACTAGCCGCATATAAACATATAAAAAAATTGTAGAATTTTACTTAGAATTGACAATACAACTGCAATATCATGTATCAAATTAAAGTTTTTCCTTCTTACATAACATCAAATGAAAATAAAATAGCGGATTCAGAATCTCCTTGTTTAAAAACCGAAACTGAATATTCGTTATGTTAAACTTATACAAATGTCATATTTAATCGTTTTGGAAAACCAGAAATAGATCTTTTTGCAAGTAAACTCAACTCACAATGTAAAAGATATATTTCATGGAAACCTGATCCTGATTCGGAAGCAGTTGATGCATTTACCTTGAATTGGGAAAATATTTTGTATTATGCCTTTCCACCATTCGCTATGATTTTCAAGGTATTAGATAAAATCATTAACGACAAAGCTAATTGAATTGTTATTCCAGAATGGCCTAACCAACCATGGTATCCAATTTATAATAAATTTCTAGTAAAAGAAAAAAATATTTTGGGACCGGATCAAACTTTAATTCTATCATCTTTTAGATCACCGCATCCCAGTCACCGTTACCTTACCCTGGCGGCAGAGATGTTATCCAGCAAGCCAATTTAAAGCAAACTATACCAAACAAGTAAACAGTATGATACAGTATTTAAAAGATGGTGGAATTATTGTACGGGAAAGGGGCTGGACCCTTTTAAATATAATTTAGCTGAAATTCTAAGTTTTTACAATCTTTGCTTTGCAAAAATCTTTCTTACAGTTCAGTGAACACATATAAATCAGCATTATCATTGATTATAGATTTTCCTGAAAATGAAAAACATATTTTTAAAAGGTTTTTAAGAGGAAGATATTATTTAAAGCCCCCTAAGCCAAAATATTCCTTTACTTGGGACCCTTCACCTGTATTAAAATATTTAGAAGGACAACATCCCCTTAAATATCTCTCTCTACTGACCTTAACCTATATATTAGGTATGCATATAGCGCTAACATCTGCCCATAGGTTGCAGACAATTTCATTAATAAGGATTCAAAATATTCATATAAAGAAGAGCTTATCGACATTCAAATACCAGATAAAATAAAAACTTCAAGTAATAATAAACTTCAATGAGTTTTTCATTTTCCCTTTTTTAAAGAAAAGCCAGAACTTTGTGTAGCGAACTTTAAGTCGGTCGTGATACATTTCAACATACTACAGTGTAAGTAAAAATGTCCGGAATGTGAGCTCGGATTATTAAGATTGTCCTTCCTTACCAGGTAAGTCGACCAATCTTAATTATTTTTTTTAAGGACTAATTCAAAACCGTGTACCTACTTATTAATTGATTTCTGGGAAACATAATTGCACGTCCTGTGCCAATGTGAAGGCCTGACTGGAATGAGGACCGAGCTAGACGACATACTCTAAAACAAACGTCCCACAATAGATCTGAAAAGGTCGCGGTGGATAAGGACAAACAAAGTCCAATTCCTAATCTAATCTAACCTAATCTACCCTGTAATATTGAATTTCTTCTCTGCTTAATAGTGAAAAAAAAAAATTAGTAATATTAATTTGCCTTTCTTCTTTTAAATTTATTTTTTTCAAAAAATCATATTCATCCCTTTGCAAACAATCGCACGCTTATGGTCTTCCTATGGACAGGTACACATTTTTAAGTCTCATTTAAGACCAACCTAATATCCCTCACTTATTTCCTTGAAATAATTTTTCACACATGGAACAACTTTTACTCGAACAATTTGATATTGTAGACTAATTTGAATTAACCTGGACATATATAATTACACACAGACACATTGTCAATATAAATTATTAGGTATTACTGTGTGACCCAAATTTATTTAAAATTGATATTCTTAGGTATTAGGTAAGACATGGAGAACTTGCTCTGGGTATGCGCTAGCTAAGTATAATTAATCAAAAATAATGACCAAATGGTCTCAGTTTCACAAGAAATTTAATATCAAAGCGATCGCGGCTACTTATTAAATAATATAACATATAATGGGACTGTAGTTGTCTCGTAAATGCACATAAGTAATTTGTGCTAGAGGCCCAATATACTTAAGTAATTATAGGTATGTTGTTGCAGATATTTAAAAAAATATACTTCAATGCTACATCTTTGAATGCAATCAAACTGTACTTAGTGAGACGGAAATACGTAACGTGCAATTCATAATTAAAATTTCATTTAACAGAGTAAATGATCCATATTGAAAAAATCTGAAAACTGGAACACAACTATTTAAAGAATATAAAATTACAAAACATATCGTTTTACTTTTACAAAACATAGCTTTTTATTTCATTTGTGCAAACGGACAATTTTAAAACTATTCATCAATAATTAAAAAAATAATACCTATCGGTTGGAACTTAATTTACGCAATGTGCACTAGAAAAATAAAAAATATTTTGGTTATGTCGAACATATCAAAATCATATTCAGTACGAAATTTTACTTAATTTTGACTACTCACTCCTGGCCATAAGCATTTCGCAATTTCCATTGTACGTTGACAATTTGTTTTTCCTAAAATTCTACGGGGCTTAGTTTCTGAATTACAGGCCGTATCCTACAGCCACCGACAACCGGCGTTCGTTCTTATTTAGATACCCGGTACTTTTAGAAAAAACAATAAATATCTGCTAAAATATTAATTAAGAATAAAAAATTGATCTGATATCATTAAATAGATGTATTGGTAAAATTAATTAATATTAAGTATTTCCCTTTAAGACTCTTATGCCTATAGATATTTTTAATACACCCTGCAGATGATAACGAGCTCGTCGCTATAGTACGCCAACATAATCAGTTCTCTTGCTCCTATTTAGAGATGGCATGATTTTGGTAATGGCTTCACAACAAACACACTTTTATGAATGACTATTTGGGGTATTGATCAGAGACAACTTGTAAGCGGCTTTTTAAATTATTATATAAAAAAGTTGTAGTTGAATATATGAAATGATGAATTTAATGTTGGAGTTCCCTTTTATTTCCTTTGGTTACGCCCATGTGGACTTGACAAAAATCACCTCGCTATATATCTTGCTTTCGTTCATATCTTTTTTAGCGTTTCCTTTAGTTGTATTAAAAAATAAAAAAAATTATAAAACATTAAGTTAATGCTCTTTTATTTAATTTAACAAAAGCGTGTGTGAACATTTAATGTGAACACCGAATAAGAAGAAGATTTAACGGAAATTGCTTTGAGAATATTTACAATAAGATATTTCTTTACTAGGCGAAGTATAGCCTTTTTCTCACGCAAAAAGTGAAAACTTTTATATCTATAATCCGAACATGAACTGATTATCAATTACTTTAAATGAAAAAACAGGCGTGGTGAAAATTTCTATTGCAGTTCGGTACAAGCTTTAGATATTTTTATGATTAAATTCTCTCCTTATTTATCATAATATTATTTCCTACAAGACAATGCAATCATACAATATATCAAATACTAATATGAACTTTCTAATATGAAATTATATTTTCATTACGCTCGATTATGGTTAGTATTCCTGGCATGTTCGCACTCGCAGATTAACTATAAACACGTTCATTTGTTGCTATAAATCTTATCGATACCTACAAGGCAAAGCGTATTTCTTGAAGATGCAAATATGTTTGAAGTAGAATATTTATTATTATTATTATCATCATAAAGTGTATGTTTTGTTGAGCTTTTCATATAAACAAGATTTATTTAGAGGATAATGTAATGATATTTTGTTAAACCAGTCGAAGCCGAGTGATTAAATTTAGATCATTTTGGAATGTGATGTTTAGACCGCACTGCCATCTTTCTTCTTGAAAATTGATAGTACCATTTTTTAACCGATCATTTAAAATACATTTCTTGTACCTAACCCTGTATGTATTGTAAAAATAATATCATAATGTGGCTTCGTCGAAATCACAGAGCTTTTATATGTCTAAATATCCCATAAATCAAAACTTAAATTGGGTGTCGTATTACACAGCAACGCTGTCATCATCGTCATATTTCTTACGGATCAAACCTCAAATACTGTATATAAAAAAAAAACAAAATACAATAATTGTTTTATAATTTCCAATTAGATTTATAACGTATACCAAACGAAACATCGCTAAAGCCAAAGAATCAATAAAAATAGTTACATTATATCTGGAAATAAAACATCCGAATAACACAGATATTCATAAAATATTACCTAGTTTGTCCACCTTTAATATTTAGTTATTTTAAAAAGAAAAACTCAGAATTTTATATGAGTTTAAAATCTTATACATTGAAGAATTAATATACATTATTAATATACCGTTTTATGAAGTCAAAAAGAGAAACGGGGTAATATATCTCAAACAGTCTGATAATAAAAAGACACCATCTCTATTCTTACCACACTTCGTATTATAATATGTATTCTACCAGTACAAAACAAAATATTTGAATTCTCTTAAATATTCTAAAACTAAAACTATTAAATATTTTGAAACAAAATATTTAGTATCTGTTTCAAGTTTTCTTGATTTTGTTGCTCTCTATTGCAGTGCTCTGATTGATATTTCTCAGTGTAGAATAAATAAAGCGTGAAGATAACTTGTAAAGTTGATTTTTTATTCAACATAAATAAAATTAAAATACATAATTTAATCTAAAAAAGTTTTTCACATTTTTTACATTATTAAATTTTTAGATTTGTTAGATTGTTATTTAGATCTGTACGTTGGATTAGGAGTTGGACGTTATTTGTTCTTGTCTACCGCGACTTTTTCAGATCTATTATGGGACTCCGTTTGTTTTAGAGTATGTCGTCTAGTCTGGTCCTTTTTTATTATACTAAGTAGCTTTGACAGTGGCTTTTCTTCGCCCAATGTTAGAAACCTAATTCCAGCCAGGGCTTCACATTGGCACAGGACGTGGAATGATCTTTCGTCTTCTTCTTCACAGAATCTGCCCAAAGTTGCTTCTTCTGCTAGATTAATGACACTCATGTGCCTTTTGAGGCGACAGTTTCCAGTAAAAAGGCCTACTGTTATTCTAACGATTTTACGCTTTTGATCCAGTAGGTCTTTTGTGAACTTGGTCGATGGTTCCTTGATGAACTGTTTGGCCTGTCTCAGTCTTGGATAGTTGTTCCACTATTCCTGAGACTCTTTTTGCATCCATTGTCTAATGGATGCCGCGCACAATGCCTTAGCAACTCTACAGAAGGGTTCGGGGCCTGTCATGACCTTATCTGAGCCATCTGGGGCTAATTCGTCGGCCTTTTCGTTGCCTCATGGCCTGAAACCTAGGGTAACCTTATTTTGACTACTCAGCTCTGCCAGGTCTTCTAAATAGTCTTCCACCAGTCGTGATTTGATTTCTGGTGAGAGAGTTGCCTTTGGAGCTGCTTGGCTATCAGAGTATATGGCAATAGTTTTGCCTGATACTTGCTGATTTAATATTTCTCTTGCACAGTGTTGTATGGCTATTAGTTCAGCCTAGAACACTGTTGCATATTTTCCTAAACTCAGCGAAATCATTGTTTTCGACTTGGTTCTATAGATTCCAGCACCGGCTCCTTCCTTGGTTTTTAAATCGTCTGTGTACCAGATGAGTTCAGCCTGTACGGGAGGTCCCTGTTTCCAGGATTCTCGGGCTGGTATTTGAATTTGAAAATTTATTTCAAATTTGTATGTGGTTATGGCTCTATTAGTAAGGCATAGCTAAAATATTGTCTCTTTTTACTTGCTGATATAGCCTTGTGTGGTCGGCGCTATGTAATTGGCTAATTGGGTTTTGTCCCTGCATTAGCCTGTGAATAGCTGACCTGGTTTCTCCTTGTATGAAGATGTGCAGTGGCGTGAGATTTAATAATACCTAAATTGCTGCAGTCGGCGTAGTGCGCATGGCCCCAGTAGCACTTAGACAGGCAAGCCGCTGAATGCAAGTGAGTTGGCCTATTGCACTTGCGTGCAAAGTTTTGGTTACCTACGCCACCGCACCATAGATTATCATGGGTCTTATTACCCTTGTGTATAACCATATGGTCATTTTGGGGTTTAGACCCCAGTTTTTCCCACATCTTCTACAGCTTACGAGAGCTATTGTAGCTTTGTATGTGAGTTTTTTGAGATGTTGATTCCACGTCAGCCTTTGGTCAAATATGACTCCAAGGTATTTGGCTTCTGTGACGAATGGGATAACTATGTTGTTAAGTACTAGTTGTCTTAGTCCTGTAAGTACCCGTTTTTTGTGAATGGTACAACTGTTGTTTTTTGTGCGTTAATGGACAATTGTTTCTTTTTGCACCAGTTGTTCATTATGTTTAGAGCTGTTTGAGATCGCTCCGAGACTGTGCCTGCAAATCGCCCCCTGACGATAATTGATAGACGATCCGCGTATCCTAGGCACTGGTAGCCTTCTTTGAACAATGTTTTAAGTAAGTCGTCCACAAGAACTGACCACAGCGTTGGCGATAATATTCCTTCTTGTGGGCAGCCCTGTGTAACTTTTGCCTGTATGGTTGCCTTTCCTATAGTAGATAAAATATCCCTTTTCTCTAGACAGGCAGTGATCCATTGACATATTGTAACTGAGATGTTTCTCTCTTCTAGAGCCTTGGTTATAGACCTAGTTTAGGCATTGCTGAAAGCTCCTTCGATATCTAAGAAAGTGGCTATTGCGATTTCTTTGTCATCTATTGACTTTCCTGGCTGGTATGCATATTGGTTGGGCTGGAGAGGATTTATTTTTAGTATCTCGTCCGTGATATCAATCTTTCTAGAGTTTTAAGTAGGAAGGAGGATAGGCTTATGGGGCGATATGACTTTGGCGTTTGATCTGTGACCCTACCTAATTTGGCAAGGTAGACTACTTTGGCCTTTTGCCATATTGAATCTGTACGTTAAGACTCGAAGACATATTTTTAGACAATAAAAGTTTTAAAAACTAACTATGATAAGAACAAAAAAGATGTCTTTTAATACTAGGCGGCTTTGATTGGTTCGTCTTTTATGATGGCTGTTGTTGAATAATAAAATTATATTTGTTTGTTGCCAATTTCTAGATATATTCTGCTTTCTTCTTTTGACTTCAAATAATCTTATAAGCAGAGCAAGATGAGGTATACGATTTATTCAACAGTTACGATTTTAAGTTAGGACGAGAATCAGTTTACTGATATTTTTAAATAATAGTCCGTGAAATGTCGTCTAAATCTATAAGAGATTGTTTAAGTTTACCTATGTGTAATTTACAGGCACCTGAAAAGAGCGTTTGTAAATTATGCAGTATGAGTTTTTGTTTTACTTAATGTTAGAGTAGGACAGACTAACACCAAACGTACTGTGATATTTTCGTTAATGGTCTGGCACGTGAATATGCCAGGGTCAGAAAAAGTAATAAATAAAAAAAAAATAAAAAAAATATTTTGTTTTTGTACGGAGTAGGTAGTGTGACGATTTAAAACGTATTCAGAGTTAGGAAATGTAACATAAATAATGCAATAGTTTATATCGGTCTTAGAATTTATTTCCATAATTAATACTCAAAAAGAATCCATGCATTTTAAATTCTAGGTAAAGTAAAGTAAAGTAAAGTAAAAAAAAGTAAAACAAATTTCTTACCTTAACATCCTTTATAGTTTGTGAAACATCCGAAGTAACAAAAGTCGAATTTACATGCGTAGGTTTATTCTTTACACTGGGAAATATAACGCCGCCTTTTCTTTTCTCCACTCGTTTTTCTGTAGTAGAAATCGTTCCTCCAACTTGGGAAGACACACTATTTTGAACAGAAGTCTGAGTTACAGGTGGAGGTATAGTTGTAAAACCTCCACCTGGAAGTGTGGTATCCGTAGAATATTCTTCGATGAATCTCGTGGATTCATAATCGTCAAGATTGTCCAAGGAAGGATTTAAAAGTAGTTCAGGTGGGACAGGCTTTTGAGCTAAGGTTGCTACATCATCTTCTTGTTTTTTTAGCCTCTTCTCAACTTTATCTAAGTTTGCAATGATTTTATTTGTTTTCATTCTTAAATCGTTATGAATTTCACCGATAGCTCTTTCTTGTCTTTGGGTTTGTGTTAATAGTTCATCTGATTTTGGTACTAGATCGTCTACGGAACTTTTGGTTCCTACGACGACATTCCAGACTTCGTCCATTTTTTCAGATACTGTTATTATTGGTTTTATTTTTTCAACTAGACTGTCTATTTTATTCTGCCTATCTGGTCGATGCGTGGTCGTACTCGATCTGTTGTAGTAGTTGTTATAACCTTTATGATCATCTATTATGGCATGGTGTACATCTGACATTAAATTCATCATTTTACCTAAATTTTCTTGTACCAAATTGATATGGAATTGTAATTTTCTGTCTACTCCACAAGTCGTTTCTCTTAGTTGTCCTAATTCCTTAGTTATATGATTAATAACTTCGGTGTTTAAAGCTTTAGTTATTTCGATAACATTCATGCTAACAGATCTTTTTTCACTAGCTTCTGCGTTAATATCCTCACCTTGTAAAGAATTATTATCTAGTTGGTTTTTTAAAACACTCAACTTATCGTCTATATCGGTAACTTTTTGATCTAAAGCTAGCAATCTCTTTCCTAAGTTATTGCTTTCCGCTTCAGAGAACGAATCAAATTTCTTTTCAAGATGAAGACGATTGGGCGTTGAGAATAATTTTGAATCTATCGTTCGTAATTTTGCTATAACAGATTCCGTTTTGTCGATATTGTTATTGACTCTATCGTCAAGACCTTCTACTCTACGCATCAGATGTTCGACTGCTTTATCTAGGTTTTCTATCCTTTGTAGTTTAGATTCTAATGTTGAGATTATGGCTTCGAAAACGTTGAATAGGTACTGCTCCCTGAAACAAAAAAAAGTGAATAAGTATTTTTGATGTTTTTTTTTAACATTTTCTTAAATGGAGAAAATCTCTATTTTGCTTATATTTTTGTTCGCGGAACATTTAAATTGATAAAAAATAATCTGAGTTACCAAATGAGGGCAGACTATAAGTTTGGTTGTCAATTAGATTGCATGTCGGAATAAATCAAAAGAACATATCGTGTCGATCTTGACTGAGGCCCGAGTCCGACAAGAAATTAGTTTCTCATTAACCTTACTAAAAGACCACACATGCTTCTTAAATATATTTGCACGCAATTATTAACTGTCTGAGATCTGCTTCCTTTAGAACTGTAAATTATGACGTAAAACAGTACTTCTTCTAGAATGTTTGAGTTGTCCTATTCCGTAAACAACAACGTTTCCTGATTCTTCTGAGATAAAAATCTCTGACTTTACAGAGTGTCATTATATTCGAGCGACAACGCTCTACTACAGAGATTTCTCGTTAATTGATGAATTTTGATGTAGGAACATAAATCATTACAAGGTTTAGTTACCGAGATAAAGGATTTTAAAAGTTTAAAATCAAAACTTATAATTTGCCACAAACCAGAAACACCTTTAAATATATTTTTTTAAATTTTGTAAACAAAATGCTCTTTAAGAAAAAAATATTTTAAATTTTGAATTTTTTTACCAGTGGCGTGCTATCAGGGTTTAATCTGGTTGATACGTATCAACTTTTAATAGTTCGTGTATTTCTTTACTTCATAATTACCTCTACCTGAGTGTATCTGTAACGTGTGGAGGGTGGGTTACCCCCACGGCACTTAGGCCTCACTAGGCCCATTATGCATCCTCCTAAGATAATGGGCACCTCCTAGCTCGTGAGCCAGCCTACAGATTTAATGTAGTTGACAACGTCGCCAAGAGGTGCTTCTCTTATAGCCGGTGTTAGCCGATACTCACCGAACATAAATCTTTTAATAATCTAATCTTTTTATTAGTACCCTCTGCAGAGTGTGGATTCTGACAGCCCCATGATACGGAGATGCTTCCATAATTGGCAATGACCAGTCAGAATGCCTGTGACTAGGTGCAGATTCTGTCTAATCATAGTCAAGTATTTGTTTACTGCAGTGTTGTCAAGATAACTTAAGAGCTCCCTAACAACTCTGCAGTTTCTTGTTTCATCCCATCTTTCCTTGAATTTCACAAGGGAATGTTCTTTGATTAGATCTGTCACTACCGATTTTGTCAGGCCAATAGAAGGGCCTGGTCTAAAAAGTATTTGGTTTGCTACTTTCTCGGCTAGTGAATTAGCAAGACGGTTACCTTTCGATGTGGCGTGACATTTGATCCATCTTAAGGTGACCCCATTGTTGATGGATACTTCGGCCAAAGCTTCGTGACATTCTAGTACTAACCCTGAGTAAATTTGTGGTCTGTTAAGGGTGACTAGTGCTTATCTGCTATCTATATAGATGAGCATGTTCCTTCCAGTGATAGTGTTTCTTGTTATTTCATTTGCTGCTATGAGAATTTCTTCTGCTGGATTTATGACACTCATGTGCCTTTTGAGGCGACAGTGTCCAGTAAGAAGGCCTACTGTTATCCTAACGATTTGACATTTTTGATCCAGTAGGTCTTTCGTAAACTTGGCCGATGGTTCCTTGATGAACTGTTTGGCCTGTCTCAGTCTTGGATAGTTGTTCCACCATTCCTGAGACTCTTTTTGCATCCATTGTTTAATGGATGCCTTGCACAATGCTTTAGCGACTCCACAAAAGGGTTCAGGGCCTGTCATGGCCTTATCTGAGCCTTCTCGGGCTGATTCGTCGGCCTTTTCGTTGCCCTGATATCCCTCATGGCCTGGAACCCAGGCTAAGGTCACCTTATTTTGACTACTTAGCTCTGTCAGGTCTTCTAGACAGTCTTTCACCAGTCGTGATTTGATTTCTGGTGAGAGAATTGCCTTTAGAGCTGCTTGGCTATCAGAGTATATGGCAATAGTTTTGCCTGATACTTGCTGATTTAATATTTCTCTTGCACAGTGTTGTATGGCTATTAGCTCAGCCTGGAACACTGTTGCATATTTTCCTAAGCTTAGTGAAATCGTTGATTTCGACTTAGGTCCATAGATTCCAGCACCGGCTCCTTCCTTGGTTTTTGAACCGTCTGTATACCAGACGAGTTCAGCCTGTACGGGAGGTCCCTGTTTCCAGGATTCTCGGGCTGGTATTTGAATTTGAAAATTTCTTTCAAATTTGTATGTGGTTATGGCATAGCTAGAATATTATCCCTTTGTACTTGCTGATATAGCCTTGTGTGGTCGGCGCTATGTAGTTGGCTTATTGGGTTTTGTCCCTGCATTAGCCTGTGAATAGCTGACCTGGTTTCTCCTTGTTATATAAAGAGCAAAGGAGAACTAAAACCTGTAAAGGAGATTGATGAAAATAAATATTGTACTAAATGTTGCAGATTTCAGTGCACAAAAAACTTTACAATGGAGCTAAGGGAAGAAATAAAAAATAATTATTTCTCTATGGGTCAAACGGGTAAAATATTTTTTTAATAAACAATACAAAAAGAATATTGATAAACCGAAAAAGAAGTAGTGTTAAAAATTACTGGTCTTTTACATTTGAGTGCTTTTTTGAAAAAGACAACGAAAAATTAAGATATGCAAAAAAATTTTTGACCACCTTATGTGTTAGCCAAAAGCCTGTATATAATGTTCATTTGAAGAAATCTGACGCAGATACACCTCAAAGTGATCAATGGGGGAACTATACCACCAAAGATCGTATAACAAAGGAAAATAAAGACGAAATAAGACAACACATAGAGGCTTTTTCTCACGTAGAGTCTCATTACTGTAGATCCGACTCTAAAAAATAGTTCCTTGATCCTTTATTAAACATTAATAAAATGTTTTAGAAAAGCAAATTCATTCACAAAGTATTTCGTTGTACAGACACATTTTTAACTATGAATATAATTTTGATTTACTTAAACCAAAAAGTGACCGATGTGATTTTTGTGAAGAGTATAAAATTGCCCAGCGGGAGAACAAAATGAGTGAAGAACTGGAATTGTTAAACAGACACCAAATGAGAACAGAACGTAAACAAGATGGTAAAAATCATTCATTCCCGTTTCGAGAAATTCATGCAAGTACATGATATATGGTCCCCACTTGCATTTGTAAAACTTTTGCTATAGACTGATAGAAACAAGCATTTCTGCGTTATTATTTATAAACAAATTTTAATTCATTTATATTCAGAAATTTGTAATCAAATTTGATTTATTAAAATATCAAAAATTTTCTTGCCACAGAATTTCATTCAGTTTTGTCACACTATTTTACCACAGATTTTAAATCATTGTGGAACTGTACCTGAGTGTACACCAGTAGTTTCACACTACAAAATAAAAAATTTGTAGTAGTAACTGTATTACTGTTTTCAAAAAATTATATCATAGAAGTTTTTTAATTCGTGGATATCAATGCATAAAAAGCCAATGGGTACCATGAGAGAGTTCATTCACCAGGGAATATAGTATTAATTTTGTCGTAGAAAGAAAAAAATGTTAACGCTTTTAAGAAGTCTCAATCTACCATTGCCAGAAGATATTAACAAGCGCCTTTGATCCACCTCTGCCTTCTAAAATAAACAATTTATATAATTTACTTAATTATAAGTTTATAAAGTACACAAACTGGGTGATTATTTATGAAATCCGATGTATTTCATGTTGTTTATGAACTAAATTGAACTTTTATAACAAGGCGGAAATATCTGAAAAACTGCGTCGGCATCAAGTAATTTTTAAAATTGCCCTATACTTAACTCTGCAAGAAAGTAGAGAATATACGATATACCTACATAGCGAAGAAGAAGATTAAAATCATAAATTCGGAAATATTCTAAACGCATTAAGGCTGTCAATGTGTCTTATAAATCAAGTATCGTAAGAGGATTCGCACAGGTGGATATCGAGGCCAAATATACAGCGTTTAAAACTAACTTTAAGCCCTTTAATTGTACGAGTAATACTTTAAAACCTTTCATAATTAAAAATAAAAAAATTGAAAGAAACGTAATTCCAAAATCAAATATGACTAAAACGTAAAACAAAGAAAATCCCAAAGCCATGTGATACAAAATAATACGACCGACCATTTTCTTCCCGAAAATTACTTCTTTGGCAGATAACAAAACAGGTATTGGATTGTACCTAACTAAAAACGGCATAACAAATTATTTTCAACTCAAAGAGTAGAAATAACAAGAGAAGACAGTCATAGTGGAAAACTAAAATCAAAAGAGATAGACCTACATTCCAATTTAAAGAGATTTTAAGGGATTTTAAAGGATTTTAAGGGATTTTAAGGGATTTTAAGGGATTTTAAGGGATTTTAAGGTATTTTAAGGTATTTTAAAGGATTTTAAGGGATTTTAAGGGATTTAAGGGATTTTAAGGAATTTTAAGGAATTTTAAGGAATTTTAAGGGATTTTAAGGGATTTAAGGGATTTTAAGGGATTTTAAGGGATTTTAAGGAATTTTAAGGGATTTTAAGATATTTTAAGGAATTTTAAGAGACTTTAAGATTTTAAGGGATTTTAAGGGATTTTAAGGGATTTTAAGGGATTTTAAAGGATTATAAGAAATTTTAAGGGATTTTAAGGAATTTTAAAAATTTTTAAGGAATTTTAAGGGATTTTAAGGTATTTTAAGGGATTTTAAAGGATTTTAAAGGATTTTAAAGGATTTTAAAGGATTTTAAGGGATTTTAAGGGATTCTAAATAAGTTCCATAGGCGGTGGCTGATTATTTAAGTAGTATGTTGTCCTCTAGGGTTATTGATTTAGTTTGTTTGATTTTGTTTAGTGTTTGACGTATTTTTATTAATAAAATATAAAAGCTTGCTAATAAACGAAGTAGAGTGTGATACATTTATAAAAATTGCCATAGTAGAACATGAAATAAATGTTAGTGAAAATATAAAGTTTTTTGGAATACCTAATGATGAGTTAAGGTACAATTATAAAAAATCATAGGTATTCTCTGACACTCCTGTAGGGTAAATCGTAAGTTAAATTGATACTTTTTTTAACTGTGTATAGAAGTTGTTAACTCTTTATATGGAAAATTACTACAAACTAAAATCGAGATATTTGAACTTACAAATACTTTTATACATAGAGAAACCAACAAAAACAAAATTTGGTACTAAACAAAAACACATATCTATTTATTTTAAGTAAGTCGTAATTTTGACCAGTATCCATGTAGGTTGATACATTTCAATAAAATTTACTAGTCGATAATTAAACCACTTCTTTATTAAGTACAAAAAATTTTGTCACATCTGTGATAATACGAATTATATACTAACGATTATGGAATAATGCAAAACAAGGAATACATAATGCAACTTTACATTTAGTACACTCTACATTGCTGCGCTTAGGTTTCTTGTCAGTGCTACATCTTGCACATCTTCGAGATGTAGTATGTGTAGGTAAGTGTTCTCTAACATTATTTAGCCTGACAGTATTTTTCACATCAACTGTCCTCCCATCAACCTTTTTTATTTTATTTTTTCCGACTATTAACCAGGACCATGTGTTTTTTCTAGATGAGAAATTTCCAATCAGTTGGTTAGCGAGGATACTTCTAAAAACCAAGTGTGATTTTGGTTTATTATTGGGCTAATTTTGAGTGAAACTTCAGCCACCATCTTCGTGACTTGCATATTATGTTATAGCAAGAGTGAAGTTGGTCAAATAAATCAACACCACCCATGTGCTGATTATAGTCATCTTTACTTTTGGGGCAGTTTACAGTGATTCTAACACCTTCTTTGGACATGCGTTTTACAGTTGACTTCTCTAAGACCGTATGAATCGTGCTAGCTACTACAACACATTTCTTGCCTCTGTCCTTCCACTTGCTCACTGTAACAGAGGTAGTACCTACAGAATCTGATTCTGCTGCTTTCAAGTGTTTGTCAGCAATCAGCAAGTCAGCTAAAAAGTTTTTCCTATTACTTCTCACTGTCCCACATCCAAAAATATTCCAATCTAGAAGTTTTAAGAGAAGTGAGAAGCTAGTGATAATAAACACAATAATTTTTGTTCTGAAATGGCCGTGTAAGCTCCAAAACTATTTTTTCACCAAGAAGTACCCTCCTTCTGACTTTCTTGTTTTCCTTCGTAGATCTAAAAGTTAAAAAGGTAGCCTGGTTTGACTACAAGCTAAAGCCCATACTTTAAATCCTATTTTAATGGGTTTTTGGGGTATATATTATTTGAGATGACTTCTACCCTTAAAAGCAACCATGCTCTCGTCAACAGCTAAATTTCTACCAGGATTATAGCAATTCAAATAACTGTCTGATAAGTGGTTTATTATAGGTTTTATTTTATAAGGTCTGTTGAAATTAGCATCTCCTCTCTTAGGCATATCTTCATTGTTACTGAGATGTAGATAGCGCAAAATTTTAAAAAATCTTTTTAAACTCATTGTATTGAAAATTCTTGAGCAATGAAAATTCTGATCTGATGACCAATATAAACGTAAGCTTGGCAAGGAGTGGAAACCCGTAATAATCAAAATACACAAGAACGCCTTTAGCTCTTCTACGGTCAAAAAGGTACTTTTTTGTAAAGCGTATCGATTTGATTCGGACACAATTAGATCAAGAAAATCTTCTCCGAAAAGCGTTAAAAAAATGTCAATGGGTGAATCTTTTACTACCACTTTTGGGCCAGTGGGTTCCTCAAAGTTGACTGCCTCAAAAAGGTGAGGAAAATATGGTTTTCTGCTCCATTCAAAATCGTTGTTTTTTGTTTGTTTATTGATGAACGTGGTTTTGGACGAAGAAGATTTGCGAGGGGCTCATTATCATCTTCTTCATCAGATGAGGAATATCTTGCTCTGGTTTCTTTCTTTGGTGTAGGGGAAATATATTATTATTTTTCAAGACTGTAGTTATATTTCTAGTATTTCAAAATATTATACATGAAAAAAATAAGTCCCCTCCCTAGGTTTTGTTACGGCGCCGATGACAAGAAATACATGTTCATTTTGATTATTAACCCTACAGCACAATAAAATGAACTAAAATACAAACACTTTTTTAAACCCGCAATTACATTTATAATATTGCTTTTATACCTACCTATATTTACTAATTTTAAAATAGGTAAAATGTTCAAAAATTTTATACTTGAAAATAAATATCACCCTCTTGCCCTAAAAGAGATTTTGTTCCGGGGCCCATGACGAGAAACACCTGTTTATTTTGTTTATCAAACCTACAGCGCGACAAATCGAACCAAGAAATTTCTAAATTTTGAGGTTAGGCCGGAAAAACATGAAATATTATCTTGCCGATAAAACATACAAACATTCTTTTTAGTATATCAAAATCTATGCTATTTATTGTACAAATTACTACTCACCCTCACTTTTTTTTTCAATATTAACGACAAAAACAGACCTACTTTTCAGGACCGTGCCGAAAATGAGTGATATTGTCCTTTGTTTGTAACGGATACTCGACGATATTTCAACCTGTTGTGAGCTAAATACACGGGAACAAATAAATGGTCGAATATTAAACCAGAGCGCGTCTGTGATGTGGGCTATGAACTAACTGGCCAAATATCTAACCTGTATGCCACTAGAAAATGTAACAATTATCTGTGGTTGAAATATCGGCCAGTATCCTATAAAAGTATAAAGTTAAAATAAACTTTTTTTTTCAAATAACTTTTTTCAAAAATAAGTTAGATAAAGAATTAAAATATCTAAACCCTGACCTGGACTTTTGTATTAATAGTTAATTAATAGCAAATCTGCATAATTGTGATTAAAATTTATTGACGAAAGTTTTACACATCATTTATTATGACCGTATTGGATAAATTATTTTAATGATTTTTATGCATAGTTAAAAAGTATTAACTTAATATTCACCACGTATATTATTATACTGTTTCTATATTTTCAACTGATTTATACTTATTAAGCAAAAACTAAAACTACATCATAAATAAGATGAGCATTAAGTGTTTTATTTTTGGTCTTAGTAGTGCAACTTTGTTCAATTGAACTACTTAGGTGGAAAAACCAAAGATCTAGACCCTCACAGTTAATGCTGTGTTTTATTTAAATTTACTGCTCAAAGGCTTTAACTTTGTTCAATTGAACTACTTAGGTGGAAAAACCAAAGGTCCAAACCCTCACAGTTAATGTTGTGTTGTATTAAAATTTACTACTCATTGACTTTAACTTTGTTCAATTGAACTACTTAGGTGGAAATACCAAAGGTTCCAGATCCTTACAGTTAATGTTATGCTGTATTAAAATTTAGTGCTCAATGACTTTAACAATAATTTGTTTTTTTGGGGTGTCTATAAAATTTAATTATTATTATTGGTATTAATTTTCATTGTTACTTCGACCTATAGCGTATTAATTAATTATGCATTAGAATAGAATTTGCCTTGTTATAATAATCTTTATTGCACATTTTGAAATTAAATGAAAGCAATTATTTCGAGCTGAGTTTAGCATTAATTCTTGTAGTTCCTCTAGCGGTATATGTACATGTTGATACGTTTTTTGTTTTAAGGTTTAATTAACATACGAGATTCAATTTGCCAGGTACCTGCGGCTATGAAAAAGTGTATCATTACACTATAATCTTAGTTCCAATAACTACACATCGTTAGAGAAGATAATTGCAACATACGGTTGGTCTTCTGTACTTGGTGAAAACATTTTTATTCCTGTATATATTTTAATTAATGTTAGTATTGGAAAATATCAGTAGATAAATTGCGTTTCCTAAACAGTAAATTAACTGGATTTGAAAGTATCATCGACATTTAAAAAAATAATTAACTTTGATATGTTATATTGTATTAAATCTACAGATATGCTGTTTATAGTTTGGGATTGGAACACATCGTTCTGCAAATTTTTTTTTTTAATACCTTTCTTTACAATTTGTTTTTTTTTACAAAATCAATCAGTAAATTAATACTTGTGTCTAGAAGAAAATATTAGATAATAAAAAGACTTGCATATACAGGATCTTCAACAATACTTGTATCCCACGTTATCTGGTAACATTACAAAACGTATCGAAAGTGAATTATTTTAGTTACTTTTGCATCAACTGTTTTATTTAATTTATCAGTCATTTTAAGAGCTTATTAGTGGATCAATATTTTCTGTTGGTAAGTATAAATTTATCTACTATAACGATGTTTCTAAATAAATGTTTCTGGAATGATTTTCTAAGAACGTTTTAGAAACATCGTAATTATGTATAGGTATTCTATTTTCGTCTTAAATATTATTTTAAAGTGCCAATAAATTATAAAATTAATGCAATCACCAGAAATCTACAATAATATCTAATATTTTGAACAATAATATTTTTATTTCACAACAAACTGCTGCAGGTTAATTTATTAGTTCCTTCAAAAAAGAGTGCAAATAGGATACGATATACTCCTTCCTTCTAGATCATGAGGAGAGTTCGGTTAAGCTTCCGCGAGTTACAAAAATACACTTTTGACAGAAGGCATCGTGATAAAATCTTTGCATTAAAAGTCAGCACTGAGCTACACTACTTATGAAAATATAGTTTTATTTATACAAATTGTATGGATAGTACGATTTTTTCGATGAAAAGGAATATACCTCATACTTAATTTGATCGCGGAGGATTAACCAAACTCGCTTACCGTATGATCAAATACAATGACAATAATGACATATGAAAGCCAGTTCATTAGTCTTGACAGTTGAAAGCACATACTTTGATTACTATACGGGGCAAGAGAGAGGTCCGACACGCCCAACATAGGGCGCGGCCATTTTGAACCCTATGACACAGTTTATAGCTAAAGAATCAGATCGCTCACTCTGCGTCGGCACTTTTTGTCTCAATGTTCCAGTTTATACACTGCGCAACTCAGATAATACAATATATGACAACCGCCTATAATAAAACAGCAGTCTTCTGCGTATCCTGAATTTGTATCCCTGGAGTGGATGTTATTTTGGAACTTTCAACTGGTCCGAGTGAGCTAACTGATTCTTTAGCAATAAACTGTGACTCCAAAAATAATATTCACTGACACTGACAGCAGCAAGCAAAATATCAGGTGCGTTTTAATCATCCGCTTCTGCTTCCGGAATTGTCAGTTCAGTCGTTCTAACCTGTCAGATTAAAACAAGAAAACCGACAATTCCGAAGCAGAAGCGGATGATTAAAACGCACCTATTAAAAATATTGCGCCAAGATGTAGGCAACACGTAATAAGGGTTCAAAATGGCGGAGTTTTCTATCTCCTTTTAAAAGGCACTCAGAAAGCTGCGCAGTGCGACCATTCTCCGTATAGTAAAAGAAAATCAAAGTATGTGGTTGAAAGGGTTTCTCGCCGCGCTTTTGAAGTTTGGAAGTTTTAAAAAAATAAATAAGAGGCCGGATTGACGTGTATAATTTGTAGGTAAAGCTACATGTATAATCACTTCCAATTCTAAATTTGATCGCGCTTGGAAAATGCAGAAAGAATCCTTTTACACTGAAGATAATCAAGTCAGATTTTGGTTGTAATATGGCAAGGAGATTATTCTTAAATTGAAGAAGGTAATTTTTAATTTCCTTTAACAAAATATGGCTTTTATACATTCTAGTCATTATTTTTTTACTTGTTAACTTTAAAAATAACTATTTTAAGTATTGTATTTTGCAAACCAAGATTGCAATAATGTGTATGAATCCATAGCTCCCCTCTTAGGGAGTGTAAGTTGTTTTCATTCACTGGAAAAAAGAAAACAGAAAGCTCGTCAAGTTAAAGGCATTATGGGTAATTATTTTAACCTAATATCAATTGTTTGTATTGTCATTAAATTGAAACATTATATTTTTTAAATTCGGCTCAGAAAATTGGTAAACAAAAAAGAAATGGAAATTAAAATAGGTGACTGGTTGCGGAGGGCCCCAAAAAGAAATAAATGCAATGAATCAGAGCGTAATAAATAACATTTTTATTTGTGTGTAAAATTTTTTTTTTAAATAAATTCATGAGAAAGATAATAGACATCTCTGTGAAACGTCTCTAAAACATGACAGAGACGTTTCTAATGTAAAAGTACATGTTTCTGGAACGTTCGTGTCATGATACTGTGCTATTAGGGTGTTTACACACGAACAATTTTTTTTTTAATATCTTAGTGGAAGTCAAAATGCTGATAGAACCTGGTCACATTTAATTCGACAATTTGAGGAACTTTTTTCAGGTGAATACATAGAATATTATAATTTTCTTCGTCATAAATAAGTAGTTGTTGAACATTTTAAAAAGTAAAGCTTTGGACGCTCAAATTCAAATAAATTATCTAGTTATTTTCGACAAACATTTCAAAAAGACATTTTTTCAGTCCTTCGATTTGTAAATATTGGAATCACTCGAAAACCGAACTAGTCCGAGCGTAAAGCATAAATCCGGGCTCGCTAAGAAATTCTCTCTCTCTCTCTTTGTCGCTGCTGCCACCTGTGTTAAACTGTGGAGAACTATAATAGGAATATTTCACTAGTAACATGATAAATCGCCGCCAGTCAAAAATAAACAAGAAATTATTTGCTATAGTCCAAAAAAAATTAGTCATTACTAGTCCCGAATTTTGAACCGCGTGAAGGTTTATGAACTTTTGTAAGAGAGGTAAGTCAAGTGTTATTGTAGTCTGGTTTCAAAGACGAAATAATAATTAATTTTCTAACCTTATTCGGACCACCGTTTTGAGAGTTCTGAAGTTGTGTAGTTATCGTAGTTTTACTACGCTGACTTAATTTCTCAACATCCTAGGTCTCTCGAGTCAAAAGACCCTTCGCGACTGATTCGATATCGAAAGGTCAGAAACAAGTAATTTTTGGACGTTTAAACATGCAAAAATGTATATCGAATGGACGTCCAATGGACCTATTTGTGCTGTCTGTTATCAGTTCCTAAATCTAATCATTGAAGGCAAATTTGAGACTTAATAGAAATAATGCAGTATTGGTAATGAGCGAGAGCGAAAGTGTTTAGGACAGTATTTTTTGGTTCTACAAACCGACAGAATTAAATGAAAACATTATTACTAGAACTTAAAGGGAAAGTCCAAAGAAGAAGAGAAAACCATTTTCTCACTTGTAAAGCAACAAGTTTTTATGTTGAAAGTATAGAGTAAAGAGATGCAGACCAGGGCAAACTTGGTGGGACACAGTTAGTTGTGATAAAAGGGTATAAGGAATTTATGTGACGCAGAACTGGCCAAAGGCATAATGAAAAAAATTCAATAATAGCTATTTATAAAACCAATTGCGAAAAGGCTTATTTTATGTAACAATATTACTACTTTCTTGTATTGTTAGTTGCATATGATTAACTTCATTCTTTTATTGACAAATAGAAAATAACATTAGTATTTTCTCAACGACTTGTTGTAGTGTGTTTATGTTTATATTATTTGTTGAAGTTATTTAGATTTTAAGAAAGTGGGTTTTGTCGGGTATTATGTTTTAATTATATTGTGCTGATTCAGAATGGAAAATAAGGACCAAACCACATTATTACCAGGTTGTAAGTCAATCTGCCCTTTCTTGATATACATTTTCAATAATAATGTATATTTCTGTTTTTAAACCAAAAAAAAGGTTTATTTTTATTTGTTTTCTTTTCGCAACACTGAATATTTAGAAACCAGTTTCATAATGTTCAACATTATGTGAAGTAGATAATTTTTACACTTGCTGCGAGTACAAAAAAATGTTACTTTATATGTCAAAATTAGAAAATTAAAATTAATAAATATATTTAACATGTTTGTTTTTGGCAAAAGGAACATTTAATATTTACTTATTAATATTACTACTGTTGCAAAAAATGTTAATACTAATTTCAACAATAAATATTAATTACTAGTTCATTATCCACTAAAAAATCAGTCAGCAAAAGTAATAAATTGCTTCCTTAAGCAGAAATAGTGTTTTATACTAAGTAGTACGTACATACACAGCAACTACTTATATTGAATAAAAAAATAATTAAAGTAGGTATGACATTTGATCTTGCGAAATTTCTCTTCGTATCAAATTTCATTTCCTTATTACCTACAATACCTACCTGTTATTAAATTGTATTGTCTAAGGCTTTTTAAAAATGACAGGAGAGCTCGGTGGGCGACGTATCTATTGTCGCAAGTAAAAGTTTAATACTGACTAAAAAGGTAATAATTATTTTGTTTTATGCTTTATGTTAAGAGACAAATTTGGTTGTGGGATGCAAGTCCCTTTTAAGAACGGGTATATGGCCTTTGTGACATAAGTTAAATACGTTACTAGATAAATTAAAACGACACAAAGATTTTTATATTCCTTAATATTTTATAAGCCGTTATTTTTTATGTAATTGAGGAGCGTGTCTCTAGTACGAAAGAATGATCCTATCAGTCGTTTTAGATGTGGGCAGCTGAACCCAGTAAGATCTGCAGGATTGGCGAGTCACTTGGATAAGGTTAATGGGAAGAGGACAGCTAATAAGAAACTAAAACCTGTTACAATTTGCTAAAGTTTTAACGTTTTTTTACGTCTTTATCAAGGCTAAAAATAAATACTTTATATAAATAAAGTTACCTTTAATATTGAAATTATTAAAATTACTCGAAACAGAGAAGTACTTTAATCCGAATATTCAGTTTTTTAGGTTACTTAAAATTAAGTAGAGACATTCTGTTATTTTAACGTTTCAAAAGGGTGCTGTTCATTGGTTGCAGGTGCAGGTGCGGTTTGTGAGAAGCTTGATATATTGTGAATTGTAGGTGATAGGATTTGAAGGTGAGAATTATCACTGAGTGTCCTTTTTCTTCAGTATTTGAGTTTTAAATAAATGCCTTTAATATTTATTGATATTTAATTGTTGATTAGATCATAAAGATAACTGTTTTGAATACTGTTTTAATAATTATTCATGCGCACATAAAAAATTATATCTGGAGCGAATAATCGCGCGTTTAATCCCTTTTGTTCATTGCACTGCTCTGAATTCGACCTTCGGGGTTAAAGCTCTAGTAGGTGGAGCGAGTGTCGCGCGTTTAATCCCTTCATACTCATTGCACAGCTCAGTACTAGTAGAAATGTAAGGCGTATCGCGTGTCGAATTCTTTTACGCCAAAAGAGTAGTAACTAGGCAGGAGTCATGTCGCGTGTTATATCCCTACGTGACCACATTTCAAACTCCTAGGTACTATGCCTTGATAATGAAATACAAAACAGTAATAAGTACATTGCGTGTCGAATCCCTTTGTACTTGGTGATTGTTCGAATAATTATTAAAATAATAAATAATTGTTGAAATAATAAATAATATAATATTTAAGATATTAAGTAATTTCTAAAGTAATGTTCACAGACACTCACGAATATTTTCTTCTTTATAGGAAAACCCGACTATGTGCATTAAATGGACAGCACCTCGACCATCAATCATAACATCCTGACACTTCATTTTTTAATTGTTTGGTAAATATATAAACATTTATAAATTTGTCTTTTGACCTTTGTTTACTAGATTAAAGTTTATCTTTATCTAAACATAAAGATAAAAATTGTGTTTGCCAACAGCAACACTACAGCTCGCCCCAGACATGCTAAAAATTTCAAATTATTTCAGGATATAAACAAAATGTGATCCGAGTTCAGCTCAGAGGTCATACCCTTACGCAAATTTGTAATTCAACTAAAAGTAATTTTAAATAATTTAAAAATTCGGAAACAAATCTCAAAAATCCCTCTACGAATTATTAAGACCATCCCTGAACCTAAAGGAGATTTAAAAAAGCCTGTCGTCGCCGGAATTCGAACTCTGATATCTTTGTTCTCTAGACAAATACCCTTATCTCGAAACAGTCTAGACCAGTGCTCTTCAACTTTTTTATCGCCGTGGACCAGTCAACGTTTGATAGTTTCACCGAGGCCCGCTAAGGGGGGAAGGGGCGTTAATTGTTTACATTTTAGATTGTTTTGATTTAACAATTTTGATTTAATTTTATTTAAACATGTCTTCAAAATAAAATTTAGTCACACCAAAAAATTAATATAAAATAAATCAGCATTTTAACTCACTAGAATAATATAAATATGGGTCGTCTTAAAATACTCCACTCACTGATATTAAATAGATTATTTTTTGTGTTTAAAAGTGCAATAACAATTTACAATTATTGACCATTGACCATCCACTAGACAGTTTTAATTACTAAAATCAGACAAAATTTCTCGAGCAGTCTGACTGATCCTGTTTAGTCATGACTGATTATGTTGGTCAGTTTACTTTTTCGCTACACGATTTCGACTGGTCCGTCAGCTCACTTAACGCACCCTTAAGTGTTGTGGTGGATATCTCAGGGTATTCCGCCATGATTTAATCCAGAACACCTGCGGAGTTGTTGTCTCTAACGTAGTTTTAAGGCTGCCGTCATTTGCAATCTCCAGCAGTTGATCTTCTTCTTGCACAGACATGCTAGATTCACCTGATTTGTTCACAAATGGGTCGCAAATCCATTACTTACCAGTTCGTTTGTCTTTTATGGTTGTAAAGTAGTGCTGGAACTCGTTTAAGACAGGTGATCGTGCACCAAACTGATAGAATGAATGTTCAAGATGAACATCGCCTAAAATCCCCGCTAATGTCTGAAACATGTTCAAACTTCCTCTGTCCACGCGCCGTCTCTACAACTCCAGTTTGGCTTTAAATGCAGCTACTTTATATGCCAACTTGAAAACAGTTCTTATTTTTCCCTGAAGGCACAGATTGAGCATCAGACTAAATATATCACATAGGTAAGCCAGTTTTGCGATTCATATCTTGTCACTGAAATGTGCTGTCAGCGGGGTAACTTCTTTTCTGAGAAAAATTTTTGCAATGGCTCTCGTGATTCAAATACTCTAATTAGCGAATTTTTTCTGAATAACTATCTTATTGCCAGAGAAAAATACACCACAGTAAATAAAATGGAAATAATTTAATGTTCCTTGGGCAGCCCACCGGCCCGTTAACGTTAGATCCACGGACCGGTACCGATCCGTGGTCCGGGGGCTGGGGACCACTGGTCTAGACCATCAACGAAATTGACTGTCGATATTCCTAGATATAAATTTGATGTGATACTTCGGGTCAGACGACGTTCAAGCTCGTTCTCAAATTATCAAATACCTCTATACAGTATCGATATATATGAGAAATGCATTTATACATACTAAGCCCATATCTTCGTCTGTGTGAGTTAGGTTTTTAATGTACGTGAAGCGAGGTTAACCTGAGTGTAAAAATTGTGAATTTAATAAATCAAAATCCGAAAAGTCAGAAATATCTAAAATAAGTGGCTAAATAATTTAATAATTCAGAAACAAATCTCAAAAATCCCTCTACGAATTATTAAGACCATCTCCAAACCTTAAAGGTAAAAATAAATAGTTGTAGATTTGAAAAAAAAAAAAGCCTGTCGTCGCTGAAATTCAAACCCTGAAATCCTTGTTCTGTAGACAAATGTCCTTACCCCTAGACCATTAACGACATTGACTGTAGAAATTCTTAGACATATATTTCTCGCTCTCAATATTTATTTAAATACCTCCAAACTTAACTCCGCAAACGAATATATGGGCTTAGTATGTATAAATGCATTTCTCATATATACGGATGCATTAGGCAACAAGGTAAAATGTGTATTCGTAATATGATTTAAATTAGTTTTCATATTGCAAGAAAGTAGTGTTTTATCTCCACTGACACTGTTTTAATTGCAAATTAGTTTTGAATTATCTAATTACTCTAGATTGTACCTACTATAACGGCCCACCCCCGGTACCTCATTTTGTTCGTTGTTTTACTCTCTGAAATGTGATTAATTACCTCACAAGTTTATTTTATTTTAGTTTAAACTTACTGTATTTGGCCTTTTTCCTCTAGTACTAGAAGTGATCGTCTAGTTAATTAATTGATAACTTATATACTCACGTTGTGATAATGTTAATTAAGGTAAACCAGGATTTGACGCAAAGTTTGGTGAGCAAATTGATAAATTAAACCACACAAATTTATATTTAAACTCTTTTATTTTTCATAATTTAAATGTGATGCAATTATTAGAAAAATATATTACAATTAATTTGTACTATTTACTGAGATCTCACTTGAGTCCTGTTCAAAAGCGGACCACGTTCATTTACTATCAAGATATATTTTATTTAGCTTGATGACCAACAGAGTTAACGAACAGTGTCAATTCACCAGTTGGTTATCTACTGTGTTGATGTTTATACTTCTATTTAGGTTGATGACCAACGGAGTTAACGAACAGCGTCAATTCGTCAGTTTGTTAACAACTGTGTTGATGTTTAAATTTTTATTTAGCTTGATGACCAACGGAGTTAACGAACAGCGTCAATTCGTCAGTTGGTTAATTATTGTGTTGATGTTTACATTTTTATTTAGTTGATTCTATTCTAGATATATACAGGTTGTACCCTCTTAGGTAAATATTTCGACAAGTATAGAGGAGATCACCAACGGAGGTAACCAACAGCGTCAATTCTCCAGTTGGTTATCTTACGGTGTTAATTTCACATATACTTTGTTTCAAACCTAGTAGAAGGGGTGGCTTAGCATATGGGTTGATTAACTTACTGTTAAATTTTTCCATCTCGGTTTGTACATTTTATCCAAGATATTTCTAAAACATTGATATTTATAATTTCTATTGAAATGACTAAATACAACCCAGTATATTTCTTGATGTTAATTTTTTAAATTTTTATTGAAACACTCAATACAACCCTGTAAATTTTTAAAGATTGATTTTTTATTATTTCTATTGAAATTACTTAAATTCACCCATCGAAAACAGATATATAACCTAACTGTCTTTCGTGGTTAATAGCCGAAAGCCATGTGGTTTATTGGTTACATTAAAAGAATTTTGAAGAAAATGTCAGGCCCTTATTCAAACGGAACCCCGGTGGTATCTCAAAAAAGTTACATAAATCTTTTGACTCACCATTGAAAATACAGACATTAGATTCGTCTATACTAGACATTATGTACTAATGTCATCTAGCGTTGTAAAGGCGTCGATTTAGGTACATCGCAGCGTTGAGCGTCGTCTTACGTCGAGGTATCTAGCGTCGTGGTGGAGAAAAAGGTATTTAATACGGTACTGCATCGGGTCAGATATACGGTAGAAAATACTTAAATGGTGCTACACGACGAAGGGTGTCGCCAAGGATACTATGAAGGAAATATTTAGGGACGGCAAGCGTCGAGAAGTAGAGCCGTGCGACGTTGAGCGTCAAGACAGATATAATGTAGGCAATACTTAGGTGGTGTGTAATGTGACAGAGTTCGAGACGTAGAAGGGTAGGGAAGTAGGGCGTCTGGACGTTGAGCGTTAAGACGTTGAGCGTCGGGATAAATGTATGGTATGAAATACTAAAGTGGTATTAGAAGTGATAGCGTTATGACGTAAAAAAGTAAGGAAGTAGGACGGCGGGACGTTGGGCGTCGAGACGTTGACACCTTCGGGGGATAGGATAAATTGTAGGATATACGTCGTTTAGGAAGAGCGTTTTAGAAATGAATATCGAGCTCATTTGAGTTCGGGTTCTTATACCCATTTTAATGACTTTTTGTGACGTCAGTTTGTCTTAGATCCCAGTGGGAAACGAATCTGGGTGGAAAAGGGGGTGGCAAATTTATTACTTGCCTTGAAATATTTGTGAATCGAAACAACGTTATTATTCAAACGCACTTAAGTATTTCAATGATTACCACTTCGTGACAAAATTTATGTTGTACGGCGGCTTTTGAACTGGGTTCCCAGACACGTGCACGAAAATTGGATCTCTTACGGACAGGGTTATAGATATTATTTATTAGGTGTCTTAAATAAGATTTAATAATCTTGGTGATTTTTCGTTAAATGAAGGATTTTGAATTTAATAAGAATGCAATATATTTTTTTAATAAATGGAATTAATAAATTATAAGGGTATCTCGGTGAAGTATCTATTTTATATTGCTTGGGAGGTTTGAAAAATAATTCAGATTTATCCTTGAGTTAAGTGGGTTTGTTCTACAAATTCATTTTTAATCAATAAAATAAAACTATCATTAAACAAGGGCCAGATAAATAACTGCAGATAGATGACATAAATATTTGAGTGTTGTTAATTAAATGACTTGTACTTCCTCCAGTGCTTTCCAATCTACTTCGACTATATGTTTTCATTTATCTTTGTTATTTATATTTTAGTTTTATTTGTTTATTCTACTTTAATTCCAAGACGTATTTGCTCAGATTTCCTTCAAGATTTTCTCGAGAATTCAGTAGATTCAAATTTCTGAAGCGCTTGGGAAGTGAATTAGGTAGAGTATTATTATTAGATATATTAGTATACTCATGTAATAGTAGCACTAATTAGTACGGATATATCCAGAATGATTATTAAAACAAGTACATGCATTCAGAAATTAAATAAGAGAAGAAAGAAAGGTTCAGGAAAAAGTGAAAAATGGAATTAAGGAAGTGCAAACAGGCAATGCAAATAAATATACAAATCAATGCAAATCAATGAAAAGAACAGACTAACCTTCGTTATAAAAGACTAGCAACAGTAGATCGAAGCATAAAATAATCAGACAATGCCTCTCACTATAGAATAAATATTTCAACATTCCTATAGAAATACTGTTAAAAAAATAATCTCTAATATATTTAATAAACATAGACTATCGCTTGCAAAATCCTATTACACCAATGGGTGTAGTCTATATAAAAAAAAGTAAACCATCGATAATGTACTCAAACTGTAATTTCACTGGACGGATCAATCGAATAATTACTATACTTTTTTTTAATAATGTACTTCGTAGTTTGCGGTCGACCAAATTAAAAACTTACAAAAAAGGAATTATAACTAGGCGAGCGGAAAGCGAACCATATAATTACGAAAATTTCAACAACGAAGTAACATAAATTGGGAGTTAGAAGATAAAGAACCTCGCACACGTTATATAGAATTATATTTGTCATTTTGTTATATGAATGTAATCCTAACATATTGTCTTCTTAAATATACTTATTCCTTTCAAATCCGTAGGGTGCATGAGTTAAACATTTTTGAACTAAGAAGTTAGATATATTCTAAATAGATGCAAAACCAATAGTGGCAAGCAAGATCAAACCCTAGTATAACCATACAGTACACTTTGAGGTTTCATAAAATTCTGGGTCAAGAGAAAATAAAACTATTTGGAGAATGTCCCAAAATAAGCACATGGGAAAACCTTTATAGAGAGCAGATATTCAAAAAGAACAGAAATATTCTCTATGAATAGGAACCAGTTAAAAATAATAACAACACCCATAACCGGACATGCCCCAGTAATGGGACACCTGATCAAAACAGGCGTGTTTAATACAGAACTATTGTGTCGACTTTGTTACAAGGAACCAGAAACAGTCAAACACAGGATCGTAAAGGACTGGCACTTTTTGGACAACCACAGGTTGATCCAAAAACTTGTCAAAAACACTCTGTCATTTATTTATTTATTTATTTATTTACGGGCAAAGCCCAATTCTGTTTACATACAATAAAATACAATATAAAATAAAAAATACAATAAAATAGAATAGTGATATCATAAAAATTAAGTAAAATATAGAATAAAATGGTTAGATAAAACAGTGGACATTAATGTACAGAACAGCAAATAAATTATAATGTGTTAAATGAAATTTATGGAATTGCTTGAGACGTTCAAATATTCAATGTAAGTAAGTGGTTCTTAAATCCTTGAACAGAACTGTTAAAAAGTCGAATATCATGAAGAGAGTTAGCTAGTCTAAGTGTTCTAGGAATAAAAGTATTAAACGCATAATTGTAACGGTGAAAAGGTACATGGAATGTTTGAATTTGTCTAGTAGTACGTGACGGCACAAAAAGATTAATTCTGGAAAGGAGGTCGGGGCAATTACACCTGCCATTGATAATATTGGACAGTATGGTAAGATCTTTTCGTTTCCTACGAACTTCCAGAGAAGGTATGTTTAAATATTGTTGCAATTCCGCATAATTGTAATAAATGTTAAACTTGAATGCTATGTATCTAAGAAAATTATTTTGAACTCCATCCAGTTTACTTTTATGAATTAAGTAGTGTGGGAACCAGACTAAGGAGCAATAATCAAGTTGTGTCCTAACTAAAGAGAAGTATAGCATTTTAATTGTGTTTATATTAGTGAAGTCTTGAGTTGTCCTCTTTACAAAGCCCAGCATTTTCATTGATTTTTGAACTGTAGCAGAGATATGACCATTAAAGCTCATGGAAGAGTCAAAGGTGATCCCTAGATCCTTGATTTGATCGACAGGGTCCAAAACATGTTGAAATAAACTATAATTATAAGTTATTAAATTATGGCTGCGACAAAATCGGATAATGTGACATTTGTTAGTATTTAGATCCATGCCATTACTAGAGCACCAACTTTCTAGTTTATTTAAATCCAACTGCAAAATCTGAGTGTCGGCATAGTCATGAATGATCTTGAAGCATTTCAAGTCATCTGCAAACAATAGGGCTTTAGTGTTAGGAAAGCAAGTTATGATGTCATTAATAAACAGGTTGAATAGTAGCGGTCCTAAGTGAGACCCTTGAGGAACACCCGAAGTAACTGGGAAAATTTGGGAATAATGATGATTTACTCGAACCTGTTGAGTCCTATTTGTTAGATAACTACCGAGCCATTGTAAGACAATCCCATCAATACCATATAAATTTAGCTTATGAACGAGAAGATCATGGTTCACCTTGTCAAAGGCCTTGGAAAAGTCTGTATATACAGAATCTACCTGTAGACCCTTCTCTAAAGCTTCAGACAGAAAGTTAGCATATGTTAATAAGCTTAGTTCAGCAGATTTGCCTGGCGAAAAACCAAATTGTTGGGAATTTAAGATATTGTCATGGACTTGTACAAACTTGAACAAGAGACGAAGGTAACAGAGTGGGTACTGTGAATTAGGTCATTAGGCTGCAGTGGATCAAACCTTCGGGCATGCTATGCTAATGTTAAAGTTACTAATACATATCTTTCGCAAATGTACTAGGCATTGAGCACGAGGCACTAGGCTTCATCTTGCACGGTTTTTATTTACAAATCATGTTTCATTGGTCTTAAACCAGGGATTTCAACATAACATTGTAATGAAGTCAATTTTTTCTCAATCAGTTTATTTTCATTTTGCATTTTTACTTTCCTATCTGTATACAGATATAAGGAAAGTATAGGAATCATGATTTTTTTCGACCTCGAGTTTTCGACGGATTTTTACGTTTTGAGGTCCCCTGAATCCGTTTTGACTATTTTCGCGATGATGTCTGTGTCTGTGTCTGTGTGCGTGTGTGTGTGTGTGTGTGTGTGTGTGTGTGTGTGTGTGTGTGTGTGTGTGTGTGTGTGTGTGTGTGTGTGTGTGTGTGTGTGTGTGTGTGTGTGTGTGTGTGTGTGTGTGTGTGTGTGTGTGTGTGTGTGTGTGTGTGTGTGTGTGTGTGTGTGTGTGTGTGTGTGTGTGTGTGTGTGTGTGTGTGTGTGTGTGTGTGTGTGTGTGTGTGTGTGTGTGTGTGTGTGTGTGTGTGTGTGTGTGTGTGTGTGTGTGTGTGTGTGTGTGTGTGTGTGTGTGTGTGTGTGTGTGTGTGTGTGTGTGTGTGTGTGTGTGTGTGTGTGTGTGTGTGTGTGTGTGTGTGTGTGTGTGTGTGTGTGTGTGTGTGTGTGTGTGTGTGTGTGTGTGTGTGTGTGTGTGTGTGTGTGTGTGTGTGTGTGTGTGTGTGTGTGTGTGTGTGTGTGTGTGTGTGTGTGTGTGTGTGTGTGTGTGTGTGTGTGTGTGTGTGTGTGTGTGTGTGTGTGTGTGTGTGTGTGTGTGTGTGTGTGTGTGTGTGTGTGTGTGTGTGTGTGTGTGTGTGTGTGTGTGTGTGTGTGTGTGTGTGTGTGTGTGTGTGTGTGTGTGTGTGTGTGTGTCTGTCTGTCTGTCTGTCTGTCTGTCTGTCTGTCTGTCTGTCTGTCTGTCTGTCTGTCTGTCTGTCTGTCTGTCTGTCTGTCTGTCTGTCTGTCTGTCTGTCTGTCTGTCTGTCTGTCTGTCTGTCTGTCTGTCTGTCTGTCTGTCTGTCTGTCTGTCTGTCTGTCTGTCTGTCTGTCTGTCTGTCTGTCTGTCTGTCTGTCTGTCTGTCTGTCTGTCTGTCTGTCTGTCTGTCTGTCTGTCTGTCTGTCTGTCTGTCTGTCTGTCTGTCTGTCTGTCTGTCTGTCTGTCTGTCTGTCTGTCTGTCTGTCTGTCTGTCTGTCTGTCTGTCTGTCTGTCTGTCTGTCTGTCTGTCTGTCTGTCTGTCTGTCTGTCTGCCTGTCTGTCTGTCTGTCTGTCTGTCTGTCTGTCTGTCTGTCTGTCTGTCTGTCTGTCTGTCTGTCTGTCTGTCTGTCTGTCTGTCTGTCTGTCTGTCTGTCTGTCTGTCTGTCTGTCTGTCTGTCTGTCTGTCTGTCTGTCTGTCTGTCTGTCTGTCTGTCTGTCTGTCTGTCTGTCTGTATAACGCATAACTCATGAACCGATACACAGAAAAACACCAAATTTTAAACTTAAGCTTTGTTTCAGCGTCCAATGAGCTGATTAGATTTTGGGCAGAGTCGGAACATCTGGGGGGGTACTTTATAGGTGGTCATTTTTATATTTTATGGAATATATCTGTTATTTACGTTTGGAGAAGAAAATTCTTCAAATAAAAGTTACTTCTAATATAATTATCTATAATTTTTGTTTAATGCAAAATTTTCCTAAAATGGTCCGTATTCGAGAAATTTGACAAAATGTAAAAAAAATAATTTTTTATAAAAATTGTTCAAATAAAAGTTGTTTGTAATATAATTTTCTATAATTTTTGTCCTATACATAATTTCTCTAAAATGGACCGTATTCGAGATATTTGAGAAAATGTGTAAATTTCGAAATTTGAAGAAAACTCAAAAACGGATAAAGGAAAAAACATTAAATTTTAAACTTAAGGTTTATTTCGGCCTGACGTGAAATGATTAGATTTTGGACAAAGTCGGAACATCTGGGGGGGGGGGGGTACTTTATGGGAAGCCGTTTTTATATTTTATGGAATATATCTGTTATTTATGTTTGGAGAAGAAAATTCTTTAAATAAAAGTTACTTCTAATATTATTATCTATAATTTTTGTTTTATGTCAAAATTTCCTGAAATGGTCCGTATTCGAGAAATTTGACAAAATGTGCAAAATTCTGATTTTTATGAAAATTGTTGAACTAAAAGTTGTTTGCGATATAGATTTCTATAATTTTTGTTTATATATGATTTTTCTAAAATGGACCGTAATGGAAAAGTGCTTAATTTAAATTTTTCTGTATTTTCGTTTTCAATGAATATCTATAGAAAAATGTTTTGAGGTAGATGTATGTGGAAAATGTATATATTTAGTTTATCCTCTAAACATTGATAGAGATGCTGCAATAGGTTGTACAAAACCGGAAAATGCCTATAATAACTAGATAGGAAAGTCATGTGTTGGACACATCAGATTTTTAATAAATATTAAACGCGATTGAACTGTTGGTCCTGAGTTAATTTACAGATGCGCGAACGCCGATCGAGATATCATTGCGCGGTGGGACTGGCGTTGGTGGGGATATGGAAAGGGAATCTACAGTTGAACCAGGCCCGAGATTCAATTAAAATTTTGAGTTCAATATAATATTTGATGGTCAGCAGTTTAGAATATTAGCCGCATTCTCAAATCAATTTACCGCCGATAATTTCTTTTCTTTCTCGTGTTTATAAATCCGTTAGGTAAAAAAAACCTTGTTTTGCTTTTTACGTTTTATATTGAGACCGTATTTCATTTTAAAAACCGAATTATCTCGTAGAAATAGGAATATTTTGATTCAGTGTTGAGTTAAAAGATTTAATTTGATTCCAGTAAATAAATTTTAGAGCTTATTTCTTGGCAAAAATAATACCGTTTTTATAGATAGTGTCGAGTTAAAAGATTTAAATTTGATTCCAATAATAAATATTAGAATTTATTTCTTGGCAAATATAATACCATTTTTTTTATAAATAGTGTTGAGTTTAAAGATTAATTTGATTTCATTAATAAATAATAGGATTTAGTTTTTTAATATTGTAATACCGGGGATTTAGACTTTTGATCGTTAGTCTGTACTAAGAAATAAATTTTATTCTTTTTGTAGGTTAAATCGGGAATTAAATTTGATTTTATTGATAAATACTTTTGTTTAGTAAGTGCTGCGTTGTAACTAAGTTGGGAATATTAATAGTTTGTTTATTCTTTTACCGTATATTTAAATAATCTTAAATAGCACCCTGTCCTGTCTGAACAGGCTCGTGATGACGATCAGTTCACTCTTGGAGTAGGTGCTATCAGCGTTATTTTTTTTAGTTAATGTGTAAACCGCAAATTTAAAGAATCTTAAATATTATCCTGTCCCTGTCTGAACGGGCTCGTGATGACGATCAGTTCATTCTTGGAGTAGGTACAATCCGCGTTAGTAATTTTCTTCCCTCCGATAATAGTTTTGTTTTTTCTTTCACCGTCCATTTAAATAACTTTAAATAGTATCCTGTCCCTGTCTGAACGGGCTCGTGATGACGATCAAATCATTCTTGGATTAGGTGCTATCCGCGTTAGTTTTCTTATTCCGTTTGTAATATTTATTTTTTTCGTGCAAATTGCAACTTACAGGAATCTTAAATAGCTTCATTATCCTGTCTGAGCGGGATCGTGATGACGATCAGCTCATTCTAGGATAATAGGGTATAAATTTATTTTTATTTTCTTTCCGTATATTTACTATAAGTAATTCTTTCGCGTCCCTGTCTCCTCGCACTCTCTATGACCGTTAAGATAATTCTTCTTTACCGAAATAGTGAAATACCTACCTTTTAGTTTAATTCCCGATACAACAGCTAAATAGTTAATTTTTGCTACGACCGCTCTTAGGATTTTTTTTACCGAAATGGGAAATTATGTTTTAGTTTATTTACCAAGTAAATAGCCAAGTTAATAATTTTTTTTTCTGCGACCGAAACATTCATTTTATTTTAATTAAATTTGACGTCTGATTGAGACTAGTCGAGATTCAATACCGTCCGTTTTATTTATTTATTTTTTTTTGTTCAGGGTTATATTGACTATCACCACAACTGGGGTGGGCGTTGAAAATTATAATTTCTTTTTTTATGTTGTAAATAGTTCAAAACAATATATGTGTCATTGTTAACTTGCCGTATTACTGGTTACTAATTCCATACTTTATTTCCCCCTGTATTTCAGCTAGTGATAAGTTCTGTAGCAGCCCAAGCAACGATTAAAGCCCGTTACTTGTGGCCTACTATTACCTGTGTCTAAGTGACCTTTGACCTTTGGAATTTTTCATCTCCATCTGTAGCTACCCGAGTACTGTCGACGCCGTTTCGAGTTTGTGGAGTAAACCATAACCAAAAATCAGGCGCTCGAGAACCGCCCGTAAGGAACCGTTTTCTCTGTGGCGAGAAAACCCCTTACAACATATACTTGCAGTTGGCCGTAGTTGTATTCGTATTTCATAGACCATATCCTATTTATTTTACTCTGCCAATCTATGGGAAAATTACTCTAGGGCACGATTCTTTTTAAAGGATGATGACATTTTGATACATGAAGCTCTATTCGCAAGTTTTCATTTATTCATGAACACTATGGAGCAGCTGTTTTAAAAGGGAATCTAGTTTAGTCTTAGTTGTGTTCTTTGTTCTAATTTAAAAAATAGTCTAGTCTTTATTATGATTGTTCAAATCGTCTAAAATCATATTATATATTATGGTAACTGACTACTGAGTTTATAGACAATTTTCACATTTAAATAAAAACTTAATTTGAAACCAATGTATACAGCATTAAAAAAATGTAATAAATCTTTAAAGGATGCTATAAATATTAATTTATATTGTAACAAATCGTCTAATAGTTTTGACACTATCATTATTTTTGTCTTCGATTTGCACAAACATTCAATTAACTATAATACCGTAGATATATTAATGAGTTGTTTTTAATATCGTAGGTGTAGTATATACATTTAGATATTTGTTTTTCAGCAGAAATTTCTTTCTGTCACATAACTGTGTGGCCTGAACGATGAAAAAACTTCTGTTGCTATTGATTCATACAGTAGCGTAGTCCTAGTGCAGATGTTTGTTATATATTAATTTTACTAAAATATAAAACTGGATTTGTGATTTATCTGATTTTTCTATAATGAATAGAAGTAGTTTGTTTAAGAGATAATTGTCGTCTGATCTGACGATAACAGAAGTGTATACGGCAAGGAAGAGGTCTCAATGAAACCTGCCTACTGATTGATTGGTTTCAAAATATGTCATAATTTTCCGCAAATATAGATGATTTCTTTTTCGTTGGTTTAGAGAAAAAACTGTGAAAATCGGTTTAGATCCGAAAACTAAAGTATTGTCGTGCGACCGTTTTGAATCAGTTCAGGCCTGTCTCGATGTCGACAGCTAGTCTGCGCGATATGGACTTGCGAGGACTTGGTCCAATGCGAGAAGTAACTGGAAAGATCCGATTCACACGTGATGACTCACGAAAGGAAGGCACCTTAAACATCGAGAATATTTTCGTACAGGGCTAGTTTTATATATTGCGCCTTTGTCTTGTAAGTTAGTTTTAAAGATAAATGTTGTCGAGACTAAAGATAAATTGTTAAAATCAATATAAATCAGTGTAGTTTTGAATGCAAATAAATTAGTTATAAAATAAGTTATTTAGTGATTATAAATCAGATCAATTAAACTGTTTAAAATAAATAAACGCTTCAGTATACAATTTTATTAAGAAATATTTTTCGTGTTAAACATTCTGTATTTGTATAATATCGTTTCTATGGTGTGACGTGGAACTATAACAATGTTCTTTCTACTCAACTCAGTATCCGTATTTTCTTAAGTTTTTTTGTCTTTCTTCTTTTTTTCTGGACGTCTAAGTTTATCCATTTTCTAATCATCTATTTCGAAACAATTTTCGTTCTATAAATTTCTCAGTTTGAAAACTAAATACCGTATTTTCAAATAATATATTTATTCATTGCTAATATATGGTATGTAATCATAAAGTTGCTGGCCGGATAGAAAGATCCCTGGACAATAAAGATTCCGCCTAGGGTGTTTTCATAGACATAGAAGGTGCTTTTGATAAAACCTCTGGTCCCAAAGATAATACACTCACTAACCAACAGAAACGTTCCATAAATGGTTAGTGAGTGGATATATAACATGCTCTCAAAGCGAGCAATACACATAAGTGTAGAAGATGTGAATATAAGAGGCTTGATTGCGAGGGGATATCCATAGGGAGGGGTGCTATCACCTCTACTATGAAATATGGTCCTCGATACCCTCATCAGCCGTCTCAATAATGACAGTCACTACACAATAGCACATTGCAGATGTCATTCTGCAAACAGGGAATTTTGAGAACATACTTTGCGATAGAATGCAAGTAGCTCTATAAATTATAGAACAGTGGTGCAAGGATCATTCACTGTCTATCAATCCTGAGATGACAGAAATTGTCCTATTCACAAGGAAAAGGATGAAAGTGGAATTAAAACCTCCAGAACTCTTAAACACAAAACTAAACTTTGCAACAGAGGTGAAGTACCTAGGCCTCACCTTTGACAGCAAGTTAACATGGAACTCGCATTTAGAAAACAGAGTTAAAAGAGCATACATTGCTTATAAACAATGATGCCGAACCGTGGGGCGCACCTGGGGTTTCTTTCCCAGAGTCGTCGCATGGACTTTACATCAAGGAGGTTGTTCTGACGACAATGACACGCCTCCGTACAGTTGGAATAGAACCTGATGTAGGATCTGGTGAGGCGAGACGTCGCTTTTGACAGGAGGCGTTTGTTACGCTCCCACTGCTTCAAGCGAACATGGACTCCATCTCACCGAGATATATCTTCCATAAGCCATATAAAGTTATAATAGAAAAAATAGAAGAGCCAGAAGTGGCAGGTACGATTCATATCTACACCGACAATTCTAAAACAAAATAAGGCTTAAGATGTGGAATATACTGCAGATTCTTAAACCTAAACATAAAATGGGCTGTGAGCCAGTGTAGTTCAAACAGAGCTAACGAGGATTCTCATAGCAGCAAAAGAAATAACCATAAATAATATCACTGGAAGGAACATGCTCATCTATGCAGATAGTAGACAAGCACTACTCACCCTGAACAGATCATGAATTTACTCAGAATTAGTACTAGAATATCACGAAGCTTTGGCCGAAGCATCCATCGACAATGTTGTCACCTTAAGATGGATCAAAGGTCACGCCACATCGAAACCAAATATTTTTTGGACCTGGCCCTTCTATTGGCCTGACAAAATCGGTAGTCACAGACCTAATTAAAGAACATTCCCTTGTGAAATTCAAGGAAAGATGGGATGAAACAAGAAACTGCAGAGTTGCCAGGGAGCTCTTAAGTTATCCTGACAACACTGCAGCAAACAAATACTTGACTATGACTAGACAAAATCTGCGCCTAGTCACAGGCATTGCCAAGTACGGAAGAATCTCCATATCATAAGGTTGTCAGAATCCGCACTCTGCAGAGTGTGCGAACAAGAAGGTGAGGCCAACGAGTATATCCTTTACGATTGCTTGACGCTCTCATTTATTAGAAGATTTGTGTTCGGCGAGTATCGGCTAACACCGGCCGATATAAGAGAAGCACCTTTTGGCGACGTTGTCAACTACATTAAATCTGTAGGCTGGCTCACGAGCTAGGAGGTGCGGATGCACAATAGGCCTAATGAGGCCTAAATGCCGTGGGGGTAACCCACCCTCCACACGTTACAGATACAGAAGTATAAACTGGAAGCCATAAGAAGAATAGAAAAATTCAAATGTTCTGTAAAATGCTTAAAATTCCACGGGTAGATAGAGTAACAAACGGGTGAAAGGTCAAGAGCTAATTTTAAAGATCTAGAAGACAGCATTTTGCTACAAAAACCAAAAACAATATCAGCCCTCAAATCTAAAGTAGGGATGCGCAAATTTTTTAAAACATCGATGTTGACATCAAATAATGATACATCCAACACCGATGTTTCTCAAAAACATTCAAACATTCATTGAAGATCAAAAAAAGTCTATCAATTAAAACGTATAGTTTACCAACCATCGAAAAAGAAATCATCGATGTTAACTAATAACATCGGATAAAAAAACTCGATGTTAACTAATAACATCGGATAAATAAACATCGGTGTTACTATCGATAATCGAAACCTAAAAATCGATGTTTTTAAACATCGATACATCGTGCGCATCCCTAATCTAAAGGCCCCCATTTGCATTACTCCAAATGGAATTGGGCCCTTAGGACGGCACCCAAATGGATTTTATGTTCAAAAATTGTTCTAACCAGTAAAATAATGCAATGGCGTAATTAGGTGCTGAGAAAAATTGATGTAGGCAATGGTTATCAAAGAGAAGAGAGTTTATTCATGTAAAGTTAATTAAATAAATTTCGAACATGACAAGTCTCTATAACGCTAGATCACTTCTAAAACAAACTTTTTCTGTGTATACACTTTTTATCTACAATCCAGAAAGTCCCAATGCACCAGGCACCACAAAGTACTGAATAGGCTCTTAGGAAAGGCTTACGCTTACGAAACTCACGCCTGACCACTCTCGGATAATCAGAAGCCGCAACGGGAGGTTGCTGGTATAAATGCATCTTGAATGAAGTCATTGTCAATAGCGCGGTACACAGCCAACTACTTGTTTCTTATTCATACAGTATTCACGCAGCAGACTGCTACAAGACTTCGTGAGATGTTTGGGACGTATACGGTCAATTTTCAACATACACGGAGGGATTTTGGACCGCAGTCACTCCATTTGGACAATTGGCGTGTTCGTGAAAGGCGTCCTTAATCATTTAGGGAAAAATAAAAGAGAAGAAAGTATCGGAAGAAGCAAACATTCCTGGATAAAAAACATATTTAGAACCGCGCAATCAAGATAGTAATTTATCATGTTCATCTCCAATCTTGACTGATGAAGAAAGTAATAGAAGAAAAGTCACCTTTTAATATATAGGGTGTTCTGCATAAGTACCGACACAGAACAGGTGCGTGTTGGGCACCCCAAAATATGATAATTTAATGCAATTTACCTCTATACCAAGTTGTACCCCTAAGGAGTCTTAATTTGGTGGGTGAGTAAAAAGTAATTAAAATATATTAAGGTTTGGTTTTGAGATAACCATGATGACAAAAAGTTATGTATAATTATAAAAATGGATTACCCCAAAATCACCCCTTAAATTATTTCAATTAATTCTTACTATCCCAAATTAAAACTTATGAAGCGCCTAGATAATTTAACAAATATAGATTTTTTTATGTTAAACGGTTGCAGAGATTTTTTCGAAATTTGTGGCCTCACTCGTCATATTTTGGGGTCCTCAACACGAAACTGTTCAGTGTCAGTACTTATGCGGAACACCTTGTATAATATATTCTTGTTATATATTGTATATTAGAATGTTACATTTAAAAATGTATGAATTTCAGAGCCGCTGCCACTGAATTCAGTCAATAATGAGTTATAAACTTTCGCCCGTAGGAAGTGTTTTACCTACCGCGCGATGACTGAATTTCGTCCACCTCATTTAGTATAACAAACTCATTTTGTACAAATTCAATTTAATGCGACTAATGCTGTCACTATAAATCAATTCTTAAATAATTATGAATATTACATGAAGCCCAGGCTCAGCAGTTGGTGCTTGTACAGCAAGTTTTTTTTGGTAGAACATTAATTCCTTGAGAACCGAATCAACGAATGTAAAAATAGTAATATAAAAGATAAGATGAAAATAATAAAATGAATATAATATATAATCCTTAAAGCATGCCATATGCCATACAATTTATTCATTTAAATATATTTAATATAAATTAAATAATAACTGAAAATAATAACTGAACTAAAGTCTTCTAATAATGAAAGTTTAGGGGCCTTCTGTATGACGAAAATATTATTATTTCATTGATATCATCTTTCGTAATACTAAGTAGGGTCGTTTAGCATGGTGATAAGAAAAGTTTAAATCTATTTTTTTTGAAAAGGGTACATCAGGTCGACTTCGACTATTTTTGAGTGAAAACTTCATAGTGTTCTGTTTTAATGCCAGAAATTTCAAAAAGTGACATAAAAAATGTTAGAAAAAATATCTTACCTTCTCTCTAATGAGACGCTTATATTTTTTCTTTTAAAATGGTTGAATTCTGGGGCCAAACGAAGCAAGTTCGTTTTAGGTGAGTTTGGTTAAATCAACTTATTTTGAGTCCATAAATCTGCTGTAACTCCATATACACGCAATTTCCGGGCAACCTCTATACAAAAAGCGTCTCTAGACGGATGCTAATAAACACGCAGAGTCTCAAACCAAAATGATTCACTGGTGATATACTAGAATGATACCCATTTCTAACGATTAACGAATAATAATAATAATAATAATAAAAATAATAATAATAATAATAATAATAATAATAATAATAATAATAATAATAATAATAATAATAATAATAATAATAATAATAATAATAATAATAATAATAATAATAATAATAATAATAATAATAATAATAATAATAATAATAATAATAATAATAATAATAATAATAATAATAATAATAATAATAATAATAATAATAATAATAATAATAATAATAATAATAATAATAATAATAATAATAATAATAATAATAATAATAATAATAATAATAATAATAATAATAATAATACTCTCCCTAATGTAATTGTATTTAAATAAATGTTCTGCATAAATAAGTAATATTTATTCTCCTGTCATGACAAACTCAAAAAATAAAATTTAAAGTATCAAAATGTTATTTAACAACTATTGCTGGGTAAATTCGTATTTTTAAAAATTAAATTATAATTTGTAGTGCTATAATTGTTACACTTGTCTTCACGGTATAACGGAGATATTGGAATCGTATAATATTCGCGTGCATGACGAAACAACGGAAGACAAAATGACGCAGGACAAAATAGCGCAGATAAAATAGCGCAAGGAATAAATAGCGCAAGGAACAAATAGCGCAAGGACAAAATAGGGCATAACAAAATATTCCAGATTTACCTAATCTTGCCATCGCAGGTTACTTAAAAAACATACAAATTAGAAAAATAAAGAAAAAATTTAAAAAATCTACGCGGCTTGGAGCCATATACGACAACCCCTAAAATGGATCGAATCCAGTGCATAGGCATCGTTGAAACTATACTTATTATGCATTATTTCAATAAATTAGATTAATTGTTACGAAATATATTTTGTTCGATAGCGCTATTTTATCCTTGAGCAATTTTGTTCAGCGCTTTTTTGTACTTGCGCTATTTTGCATTTGCGCTATTTTGTCATGCACTATTTTTCCCTTGCGCTATTTTATTCTTGCGCTATTTGCCCTGAGCAATTTTTTCTTGCGCCATTTTGTGCTGCGCTCTTTTGTCATGCAACCATAACATTCATTTATGCTGGAACGGCAGCTCAATGGCGGTTGTCCGTTATTTAAAAAATTACCTTAAACGTTATACTTGTAATTAATTTTTGCCTTTCTCAAATCCATAACTTCCAATTCGCCTAATAATAAAAATTAATATTTATTCAATAAGGTTAAGGCATCAAACCGGTAACATGAAACTTTCTCGATATCTAAATCGATTAATTAGAAAAAAAATCATTAACCTTTGAGCTGTTCTTTATGGAATCATTAAGCTACCTGTCAGAAATTAATTTTATAATAAACAAATGTGATGTCGATGAAAATTATTGAAGAAATCAAATGTAATATTTTATGAATGTAGAAAATTAAGTAGGTATCTCTAAAATGCTATGCTAGATTAAAAGTCGAAATCAGAATTGTTAATTTTATTATTTAATGAAATAAAGAAAATCTAAAAAATAGTGCTTGTTTAAGGAGATAATTAATGTGTAAATTGCTTCATTCTGATAGTCTAGTAGTTGTTCTCAAAATCTCTATTATAATGTTTAACTACAAAGGGTTATCTCATTCTGTTATAAATTCTAGCTTGTGTGATACTGCTTCAGGTATTGTGGATTGTTACTCCTAAAATATTATATTTTTTCAAGTGGTTCTGTTAAATTTTTAAAAATAAATTATAATCCATATTGGAAAAAGTAATCTTTGTGCATTTTTAAACAAATTTGTGGAGATTTATTATTTCTTCAATTCGTGTTTCATCACCTTTACCTGGTTTGATCCTTTTAATTCTTGATTGCTCATCTACCCTTCATTTACGGCAGCGTAGAAGGGACATACTTTTAAATTTTTTTTATTTTTAAAATTCCGTGTTTGAACACGGAATTTATTGTTCGCGCACGGAACACAGAATTTTATTTTGAAACTATAATTTTAAATGGCGTATTTAAAGGTTACTCTTGGGTAGGGTTGCCACCTTTTTGAAAAGTGAAAAAAGGACTACAATGTTGACAGAGGCTCTGGTATACAAAAAGCAAAAAAGTCCTCAGCCTTCTAATGAACTTCTAAACGAAAAAAAAAATCCTCCTATGACATAACTATACCTTGTTTTCAGAGTGTTTAAAAAATTACTCCTAAACCACCACCACATGAAATCACAGATAAACTAATCAACTTTAGACTACACCCGATTGAAGTAAAGAGGATGATATTAAGATGAAACTCCTGCTTTTTCTTGTTGATATGAACCAACAAGAAAAGAACCCAAAAAAATAATTCAATAGATGCCAAGGACTTGGTTAGAATATAATCACTAAGAGCAACAATATGAGTGCTGTAAATGTCAAAATTTCTACCACGCGCAGTTGAACTGCAAAATGCGCACCAAGTATGTTAGATGCAGAGAAGACCATAAAGTAATAGAATACCCAGAACCGAAAAAAATAAAAACAAGTTGCGCAAACTGCCAAGGAGAACACCCAGCGAATTACCGAGAATGTCCAAAAATGCCGAAACTCATTACCAAGACAGCTTACACGGTTCCTGGTACAAGTTATGCTATGAAAACAACGCCACAAGCCCGAAATATGACAAAATCCTAAAATCGGACGAAAACACTCAAAGAAGACACTATTCAAAAAGGTATGTCAGTTTTTGAAAGCTTCATTAAAGAACTAATGAATTAGTTAAGATGAGTATGCAATAACCACTTTTTTCAAAATAGATGACTACCAATCAACGGACGATCAAGTGTTAACTGGGCTCGTCACCATTTAATAGGGAGAAGCTGAGCTCACGTTGAACGATAACCATATTAGAAAGAGCAGAAAAACCAATGCCACAAACAATTATGATTTTATATTTTAAGCTTCACTGCAAATCTGCTAAATGATTATATATCAACTTTTAAGCCCTTTCAGAAAATATGACAAACAAATCTAATTAACTTGTACTGAGGACCCTGCAGTGGATAAAAAAGTAGGGCTCAGTTGGTAAGGTTAAGCAGCTTCTGATTCACTATATCGATTGATAACTTACTCGACTCGGACCTCAATAAACTGCACAAATGTTTCTGAAGGTACCTACAATAAAAGATGATATGCAAAAAAATAAATATTAGAGAAATCGATGGGCGATAATAAACCAAACAAAATTTAAAAATTCTACCAAAATTTCGGGAATTTAAACCGATAAAATGTTCTCGATAAATCTTCAGTTTATTGATAATTAAAAAAAAATATATATTTCAATAAACTGATTAGAGTTTTGTGGACGACAGTGCTGTATACCAGTATGTAGTCCTCTAAATTTATATATTCTAAAGAAATAAACATTTGGAATCTATCCTGAGTATCCTCAAATAAAAATCAAAGCAACAACCAATGTCCTGTACTTTTGAACAATCCGGTTGTGTATCATAAGAACTGCTTTAGATCATCCGGTACATTTACCTCTCACTACATAATGTGTCATAATCATCACTGCCTCTATTAAGAAATTGGGATTTGTATCTAAAGGAAGAAAGAAGTATTTCTCGACAGTTTTTATTCTATACGTCTAAAACTGATTATTAATGATTTCTTCTTTTTAATAATAGTATCTAAACTTTCAAACACTCTTACCAACAATATAATCATCCTTGTACCCGTACTTTAAGACTCACATCAATAAACTACTTTTGCTTTCACTAGGGATGTTTGCGATTTATAAATTAATAAAAAATATTCCAAAATAGTGCATTACATTGCATAAAAATGCATAATAGTGCATAACAGTCCATAACATTGCATAACAGTGCATAACAGTGCATTATAGTGCATTACAGACAGGCAATGCTCCGAGAAGCAGTTAACCAGTAAAAAATTACCTAATAATAAAGTAATTAACATTGTTTTTAATTAGGTATGGGCTTAGCCAACTTTATTAACATTAAAGTTGTGACTAAAAGCTAGAGCTAAGATGCGTATATTCTGCAACTGGCCAAACTTTTCTATTTTATAATATAGTACATTTCATTGCTTGATTATCAATCATTGCATAAACCTGATATATTTTCTACTGGTTATCTGTTTCTCAGATCATTAGATTTATTACATTGTAAAACAAAATAATCTGACATTATTCTTCTGAATTTATAAAGTAAATAAGTATTTACTTTGGTAAATTTCGATATAAAAAAGATGACACTAAGAATATACAGCGTTATTTGCGAAAATTAAAAATATAACCATTACCAAATAATTCATTTCGTGCCAAGTACGGCAAATATCAGTACCGTCTATTATGATTATTAACGAGGAATACAAAATAATAGTGGAAATTGCATGTGTGAAAAAGCAAGCTAGCGGTCTCTTTTTGATCGTTTACGTGGTTATCAATCAGTTTTAATGAACTGTTTCATCACTTGCATTTCGAACCTTCAGAGCAGAGGAGGCGTTTCAACTAAAACCACAGGTTGCACCCAAATTGAGGGTTATCATTGTTGGTAATATATAGCAAAGTCTTTGCTCGAAGCGTTTTGAAATAATCATTTTCATTTTTTGTTTTTGTTTTGTTTATGTGTTGACATTGTTGATGGATAATGTAAGTTTTACCATCACTAACGAGCATTATTTAAATTATTTTAAAACAAACACAAGTAATATTTTATATTTCAGTTGTTTACCTTATCAGGAAATTTATGTTTTTCGCGGTACAAGGAAATAAAATGAAGGTAAAATATTAATAATATATAATTAATAACTAATAAAAATTACAAAATATTACTGAAAATAAATAAATAAATATTAATACTCAATAAGTGCCAATAAGGCAATTGTTTTGAGAACAAATATAAAAAAAGAGAATATAAAAATAAAACGAAAGAAGAATAAAATATACAATTTATTTACATAAACAAGGGCGGCACCAGTGTGCCATGAGTGGTCATTCCGCTCATGAGTTAAAAATGTTTACAATCCATGCGCCTTTTATAAAAAAAATATATACTGAAAGGGAATAGCAGATAACAATTCCTCCAGAAAATTCTGCCTAGAGCCGCCTTTGATCATAAATAGTATTTGTATAGATAATATACAGGGTGGGGACTTTAACTTGCGCAAATTCGCTACAGCTTCAGGTTGAAAAATGCGGATAAAACGCAAAAACATGGCGATTGAGTTTTTTGTAAGCTTTTCGATCATACTAAAAAAAATTTTTTTTCACCCCCTTTACAGGGTGAAACTCACCCCGACTTCAGTTTTTTAAATGGGATGATACCACTTGTGGCACCTTGTTGGAAAGGTCTTTCCAAAAGAAAATGGATTGTACCATTTTTTGTTCTATTTTTACCCAATGGTAATTTTCTAGCGTGAAAAAATTATTTCATATCAAAAAATTCTTCTGATGCTTACAAAACCATTCTAAGGTACAGTTTTAAGTGGTCAGTATTTTCTTAATTTGTTTTTAGAAAAGTGTATGAACCGCTTTATCTCAATTTGGACTTTTTATTGTAAAAAATGAAGTTAAGTATAGGTACAAAAAAATTATCGCATCTTTATCAATTGTAAGGCTGCAATGAATCAATTTATTGTCTGTCGAATTAGTATTCTTCATTTTCGTTAAAAATGCCGGCGTATTTAACAGAAACTTTGAAAATAGAAATTTTGATGATGATTGGGTTCGGGGATCGGATGCGTACCCAAGCACAAGTTGCGGCATTATTTCAAGCGCGACATCCATAATTGCCTCCGTTACACCGGGCTACAGTAGGCAAAATTGAGGCTCATTTCAGGTTGCATGGGCATTTACGGCAAATTCCTCGAGAAAGGCCACAACGAGTAGACGAAGACACTAGACTAAATGTTCTTCTAACATTTGAGGAAAATCCAATTAGTTCTGCCAGACGAGTAAGTAGGGAATTTGATTTGTGCCATAAAACTGTATTGGCTATCTTGAAATCTGCTGGTACAAGACCCTTCAAAATAAAGCCTGTGCATGAGTTGATGGAAGATGATCCCGATTGGAGGGTGGAGTTTTCTGAAACCATAATGAGACAAATCGATGATGGAAATATTTTACCGGATTGGATATTGTTTTCCGATGAATCAAGTCTTTTTGATTAGGCACCTATCGATAACTCGAAACAATAGTGTTAAATCTGTACGCTTTAGCAACGTTAGTGATCAAAGATCTTTAACTTTTGTGTTTTAATTTTTAGGTAAATCGTCAAAATTGTAGGTACTATTCAGAAACAAATCCACATTGGATAGTTGAGCAGCATAGTCAATATCAAGGAAAAATCAACGTATGGGCTGGAATAATTGGAGATAGAATTATTGGACCCATATTCTTTGACCAAAATTTAACCAGCAACAGATATTTGGAATTTTTACAAAATACGTTGGTACCTGAACTTATCCAAACGTTTCCGACAGAAGATGGAACCATTGATCAAAGAATTTTCTTCCAACAAGATTGGGCTCCACCCCATTACGCTCTCAATGTACGACAGTTCTTAAATGAGTTTTCCAGCACAGGTGGATTGGAAGAAGGGGATTTATTGAATGGCCAGGTAGATCTCCTGATCTTACTCCATTAGATTTTTATTTATGGGGCTTCTTAAAATGTAAGGTATACGCCACAAGACTCAATAATATTGAAGAGCTAAATGATAGAATTAGAGAAGAAATTCGGCAAATTACACCAGAAACATTAAGAAGGCTTCATGCTGAATTTTATCACCGTGTTGCTCTTTGTCAAGAAGTAAATGGTGCTCATTTTGAACAGTTGCTAAAATAAAAAGAAATACATCCACTTAGCGAGTAGAATATGTATTATTTTTTATTTAAATGTAAAACAAAACTTAATTTTCCATGAATTACCTACCATTTTCATGTTTCTTTGATTAATTTGGGTATTCCTAACCATGTAGATGGTTGAATTTTGTGTAAATTTTTAAGATAAAACACACTGACTATAATTTTAGAGCCCAGTTTATGCACAACTAATTTTTGTTGAATTTCGTCCCCGATTCTTCTTTTTTTACGCTAGAAAATAGCATAACAGTTAAAATGAAAAAAAAAAAAAATGGCACAATCAATTTTCTTTTGGAAAGACCTTTCCAACAAGGTACCGCAAGTGGTACCATCCCATTTAAAAAAATTAGGTCGAGGTGAGTTTCACCCTCTAAAGGGAATGAAAAAAATTTTTTTTGGTATGACTGGAAAGCCTATAAAAAATCCCAATTGACGTCAAAAATATATCAAAACGTTGATATATAAAAGGCAAAGAAAAATCAATTTTTTTAAACAATATTATATGGCGTCCATTTTTTTATTTTTGATAAAAAAATTAAATAATTTTTAAATATGGTCAACGTATTATATTTTATGTCAATTAGGAGAGTATTGTATAATTTTGGACGTAGATACAAATACGATCGTTGTCCTACTGATTTCTGAGTACGAGAAACAGTATGGAAATGTTTTTGTTTTTACCTTGTGCTATATGGATGATCTGTGAGTTAAAAAGTTGTTTATTTGAATGGTATTTAATGTTATAATAAGAAAATTTGTTTCAGATCCATAACGTTTGCCTCAACAATGAGTTTATATTTGTAGGGCATTTTAAGCATTATTTTTAGGTATCTCTTTAGTAGAACTTCAAGTGGTTTTAAATGTCTTTGTAAAGTACAACCCCATACAATGATAATATCTCAAATGACGTTATTCTAAGCTGTGATACAAGATTTTAAGTTGATGTGGCTGTAGGTAATTTCTTCAATTTTTAAATTTATATATTATCATTTTTAATTTTTGGCATAAAAAGTTATGTATGTTCTCCATTGTTTTCAGGGAGAATAGTAAATGTGTGCCTAGAAACAATGAAAGTAAATTTAATAAATGGAGATTTTCTTATGGCATTAATGGGTTTTATTTACATTTAATAACAAACAAGATATTTATGGAATTGTTTAAGAATATAAATCACGTATCACTTGACGCCTCCTTTGATAGATTGGTTTGACAGAATCTTGTTGTTAATAAGATGAGAGTAAAACAGTGTTTTATTTTGTATGACTATGAAACAAACTTCTTTCGATACAAATAAATATAAAGTGAAAATTCTCAAAAATATACAACATTTTCTGATAATATTGGACACTTTGTGTGTTAAATATTGTTTCGTCTTTTAATTCAACTTTTCCATTCCAGTTCAACGATATGTGACATGTGACATTTGAAATTTTATGATTATTTAAATTTCATGTTGCATTTTTGGTATTCTTTTTAAGAGCAAATATATAATTATCCCTGGTTCATTTCGGAAATTTTTGCTGATTCCTGATGTGGTATCCTAAAGTTCAATTCCCTTTTAATCTGATGTGCCAACAGTATGGACAATAAGTTCTTCTTCAATACTTGGAAGATTAAAAACATTTAGTTATTTAAAAGTAGCCCATCTCTGTTATTAAAATATATTGGGTGTCTAAGTAAGAATGGCACACATAACAACTGAAGATTTTTTGATTAAAAATAAGATGATTAAATAAAACATGCTTGAATAAAATATTACTGGTTTTCGAAATACAGAGTGTTAAAGAAGAAAATTCAAAAATTATTAATGGCTTTATATTTTTAAATCTCTGTATAATTTTACCAAATTTGGCAAACATATTTGGTGTACTTGAAAAAATCGAAAATTTAAAATTATAGTCCAAATAAATTTTGGGAGAATGGTTAAAATTTAGAAATTATGAAGGTGTTATTTACCCATGTCGTATGCCACTGGCAAAGTTTATTTAATTGATTTTTAGCTGATAGGTGTGTCTTTTCACAATTAAACCGTTTGCTCAGTATTTTGTAAAAAATTTCGAAATTACAAAATTAAAAAATAAATTAAAATGAAGAATATCCACATTTAAGTATAAATATCTCGAAAACAAATCACTTTATGAGTTCCCAAGAAGTTTTTGGACAGTGTCGTAAAATTTAGGGGGGATGAAGGTGTTACTTATCCATGTCGTAGGCCACCGAAAATTTTTTTTAACTGATTGTTCTGCTTATAGGTATATCTTATGATAACAGTAATGTTTACAGAATTAAGAAAAATTATACTGAGCAATAAAAAAAAATTTTTTTTAATTTTCAACTCGAAAACGAATAACATTTTACCCAAGCATGTTTCGTTTAATCGTCCTATTTTTAATCAAAGAATCTTCAATTGTTCTGTGTCCCATTCTTAATGTTATCGTAAATACCTGATTTCAGGTAAAACACGAATTTTTAGGTATAACTAAAAGTTCCTAATATATTTGATTTAAAGCGGTTACTAGCGGTTACTATTTAAAACTACATTTTACTAAGGAATATCAGTTAAAAATGTTAAACAGCACCTAATTTTTTTTTTAAATAGGTGGGCATTCTTACTCATTAAAACCACTAATTTTGCGTCAGTGAATGACACTGATACTACACACATGCATTGCTTCTGTTCCTTTACTTGTCCTTTATTGGGTGTTTTTATCCTGTTTCTTCTTGGTCATGATTGTATTTATCGATTTTGTTGTGTTGTTCCATTTGCTCTGATACGTTATCTTCATAATGTCTGCGCCGCAGCCGAGTTTGGTCTTGTCTCTTTATGTGGTCCATCTTGGACAGTGGAAGATATATCGATTTTATTGCAGTACCAACTTTTGTTAATAGATTTCTTACATATTATGAGATAAATACTCCGTGTTCTGTGATACTGTATATTGTTCTAAGCCTTCTTATCTGTGATAGATTTTTTTGACCATTCATTATATTGGACCTAGTTGGTTTGCCATTTGGTTATGACTTATGCTCTGGCAGTTGCTCTATGCTCTGTTACTTCCATACTTTCTTGTATGCCAAGACACCGTAAAAATGTGAAAAACATTAAAGTCTTTAATCAATTCTAATACAGAAGGAGTTCCAGGAGAAATTATTTTTTAAATAAATGATATAAATCATATTGCCAAATTAGACAGTGAAATAGCTGAAATGTTTAATTTAATTTAACAGAACTAAAAAATCTATGTTTTCAGTCATGGGCCATATTTTTCTAAATATTATAAATACTTCCCTGGTTACAGGTAGATTTCCAGATCAACTAAAGTCAAGTACAATAATTGTGCCAATTCACAAAATTAGTAATAACAACGAAGCTATTAACTTTAGACCCATAAATATTTTACCTCCTTTAGAAAAAGTACTAGAAATTACAGCTTATAAACAAATCTGTGAATATTTTAATGGCCTACTAATTTGGCTTTCGCGAAATAGCTCTTCAGTTCACGTTGAGTAAGTGGAAATTAATGGTTGATGAAAACATATATATTGTAGCTGTATTTTTAGACTTTAAAGGAGGTTTTGAAATCATTGGCATTAATCTACTCCTCAAAAAACTCAAATATTATGGTTTCACAGATAGGGTGCACTCATGGTTTCAAGGCTATCTTCTAAACAGATATCAAAAGACTGAAATAAAAAAATATATTTTCTAACGAAATTCATGTATCTACGGGTGTACCTCAGGGAAGTATTTTGGGGTCACTTTTATTAATTTTGTACCTCAATGATCTTAATTACGTAAAAAACCGTGAATTTTGAAATGTATTTGCTGACGACACTCTACTAGCTGAAAGTGATCAAAATTTAGAAAATGCAATTACCAAAATAAATCAGACACTTCAAAATATTAACGAATTTCTCAATGTAAATAAACTTAAACTAAACGTCAATAAAACTAAAGCAATTATAATAACCTGTCAATATAAATACAACCCAATTGATAAAAATCATATGAACATTCACATTGATGGGAAGACGATTCAGTTGGTTGAAGATATTAAATACTTGTGTTTTGTAGTTGATAAACTATAAGCTATAAAAAGCATTTTCAATACATTTATAATAAAATATCAAAAAAATAGTTCTTTTCAGCAGAGTTTGCGGTCATTTTACATTTAAGACTTCACATAATATTTATAAAACAATCATTTAACTTCATTTTAATTACTGCTAATAATTCTAATAAGCTATTAGGATTATTAGAATTGAACTGTCAACAGGCATTCCAAAAATTGCAAAATGGAGGGATGCGAATTATTTTGAAATGTAATAGGTATACAGCCATTATTACAATGCTTTTTACATTAAATTGGTTGTCGGTGAAGGGTAGACTATTTTTATGTTCTATGTTTTTTATATATAAAATTATTAGGAGAAATGCCCCTAAATACTTTCATAATTATCCCACAAGAAGAGTTACTGACTTTTATGTAACTAAAACAAATTACAGTGGCACTATGAACTCAATTTTTCATAATGGTTTAATTGCCTTTAATGCCCTTTCATATGAGATAAAAACTGCAAATAACGTTGGAATGTTTAGACAAAATGTTACTAAACCATATCCAACAAAGTATGTCATGAACACACCTCTGATCAATCTTCTTTCTTTTAAATTTTTATATATCTGTCTGTATATTTTTATTTTATCTTATTATTTTATATAATTTTTTATTTCCTATTTTATATTATATCTATTAGTATTTAATATTATATAATGTATTCAAAAGCTGTTCAACAGCATTTATAAATTGTAGTATATTAGGATTACCTATTTAATCAATTTTTCTTTCTTTTTCTATCTTTTATTACTGCTATCGCTAGTAGAACCGTTGTTGGGGCTGTCGTGTAAGTCGATGCGAGTCTTTGGGCATTTTTTCTATTTAGATTTATCTTCATCTTTTCGTACTACTTACATGGTAATGTTTTTTCCATATAGTTAATTTACTATCGGAAAAGTTTCAGTAGTATTTAGATGACAGGTACTCTATAAAAGTATTCGAATGGTTTTGAGTTCTGTCATTGAAAAATTGAAACGGATTTTTTTCAAGTATATTTTATAACTTATTTTCCATTTTTTCCAATATTAATATATTTTTAACTTTTTTGGATATTTGATTACACACAATTTTTACTGAGCTTAAATATCGTTTTGTATAATAATGTATTCACATTATGTACGCACTCGTTGCGAAGTTTTTTGCACGCCTATGGTGTAATTAACGCTTTCTTTAAACAAATTCACATGGGGCGTTTTCGTTATTTTTCCGTCTCTTTCGCGGCTCTTTTGTGCATCGACAACGACGGATTGTTCTTTCGATAATGGTATATGATTGATGACGAAATTGACAGATGAGTGCTATATGCAATATTTTTTACCGGTCCGTATTATAAAGTCCAATTAAGGTTTACGTCCTCTTACTTTGCTATCGATATAGAAGGCGAATCGTAAATTCCTGTTGTTTTTCTTCTCTTTTTATTGATGTTAAAGATTCACTGTTATGATTATCTCGTTGATCATTTCTGTTCATAACTCTCTCAGGTTTTCAGCGATATATGAAATATACCTATAAATATTTATTTAATAGTTTTTTATCAAGAAATAGCTTGAATTTTAGATTTATAAATTTGTTATAGTGGTAATAAATAAGTAAGTCATACATAATAAATGTACATTAGTCGATTGGGCCATAATAAAAAATTAATTCATTTGCTCAGCTCATTCGTCCATTAACACTAATAATAAAAAATTAAGCAAAATACAAAATAAAAATTTGAAACATGTACCTATATAAAATAAATGTCGTAAAAGAATCACAAAAAATGTTTCACATCAACTGACAAACACACACGTTAGATCATTTTTAAAAATATTTTCCAATAGAGTAGAATAATGTTCCTTCCCCACTTTAACAACATAAAGTAAAAATTGCAATATTATGAAACCTAGTTTAACATCATCTATATAAATTCTATGTTTAACAGAAGACCGCCATTCTTTATAAGGCTCAGACCTGCCAAACTCTTAAACAAAACATTGAAAAAGATATGAAAAAGATAATTGAGTGCTTCTGTCATAAATTATTAACAATTAATTGTTTAAAAAACCTTTGTACGATTCGCTTCATAGGCTAATAGCATACCCGACTTTAAATATGTTACAATAAAAATTAACAATACGGATATCAAAATAGAAATAACTAATGATATTAAATATCTTGGTAATCTGAAGTGGGAAAACATATTCATAATGTCACTAAAACATTAAGTTGACTGTTATTTCATTTTAAATATTTTAGCTCTATTTTAAATTTTTCAAGGACGAAATACATCAAGTTGATTTAAAACGTTTAGAAGTAATCCGAAAACGTATTTTAAAACGAATCTTGTAACCGCCCATCCCGGGTGGATTCTTGAATTATCAAAGCTTACCTCTATCCCCTTTGTGAAATTCAAAGTAATTTATACTTACTATAATATGCCTTTTTTCCTCTAGTAGTGATTGTCTAGTTTTATAAAATTATTTTATTACACACGTTGTGTTTAATTAATTTGTAAAGTAATCCAGGATTCGTGCAAATTTTGGTGCAAATTTTTGGATGAAATAAAACTCAAAATATATTTAACTTATTTATTTTATTCTCAAATAAAATACCGATAGGTACCATTACTTAAATTGGGGAATGAGAAATTATATTTCCCACCGAGACCGCATATGTGTCCTGCCCTACATGTCACTTGCACTCAGATATGTACATTTTAAGAATTCTTGAGGATATACAGCGGACGTCCTTAGTCTATCTTAAATAATTCTTAGTTTCGTCCAGAGATAACAGCAGATGTACTAACAAATATCGTGCGTTCCTGAATAAGACATATACTAAAGGACACATGAGGGTATAATATCCGCTGTTGTCATATGCCTATTTCATAATTCTCGTTTTGTTTACAAAATTATTTACATATATTAAAAAACTAAAATAATTTAACCTATTTTATTGCAACTGAGCCCAAAAAAATTTTGAATCATTATTTATATCAAATTTAACTAAATTACATATCATTTCACTAAATTAAATGTAATAATTTTCAATAAATTCCAAAACCTAGAAATCATAAGTTGGAAGTGGCAACACCCTGACTTTCACATTTATTCATTGATAAAATAAAGTTGTATCTGCGTAAAATCCTTCTCTTTATCCCCTCTCTTACTTCTAACCTTTCGTCTTCTCGCCGAGGACCTGCAAATAGAGTGTATTGATTGTCGACTTAATCTTGGCATCCTGAATATTATATTTGATCAATAAATGGTTATATCTCTGTTATCTCTGGTTTCATTTTTATAAGTGCGCCTTAGATTAAAGAGACCGAAGATGTAACATTACGCATAGCGCATGTTGTCTATTCCAACCTTAAGTAACCCACCAATTAAAAATCATTGTTTCCACGACGCCACCCCAATTGTTCCGACATTTATATTCTATGCTCATCTCCGCGTGAGTGAATCATCATGGAGCGCCTTTTTTGAATTATGTGTTATTAGCCATTTAAAAGTTTTATTTATTCAATTTCAAGTTGAAAATGCCACTATTTATCATGAAAAATTGTTCATACAAATAATATAAGTACCAATGTTATGAAAAATAAGAAATATATTCGTGTTCAGCAGTAGGGGAGACCGAGAAGTGTTGTAACAGAGGAGAATTGTAACAAAGTCGATATATCGGAATCTATGTCGCTTAGCCAACTGGCAACGTTAAATTTTTATCTCTTTTTGAAACGTCACTTGTGTAGTTCACCCGGTAGTCTACAGCGAGCGATTGCATATATACGACGTCTGCACGGAAAAAATTGCCAAAAGTAAGTTTCTGATCAATATTTTTATAGCTTATTATTCGATACTTATTAGGTCCATGCTAGCTTAGAAACATATGAACTAGCCTATTAGGAAGTGATGCTAAGAGGGCAGAGTCTTCGAAATGCCGCATATTCTTACAGTCTAAACCACATACCTATTATTTATTGTTTTGATTTATTAAAAAGAAAAAGGCATTTGAGGCTAACCGAAAATATATTATGCAAGTATAAATATGTTGACTTGTGTGGCATACAATTATGGGCTGACAACAAAAGATGTGAGAAATTTGGCCTACAGGCTAGCAAGTGAGCATAATAAGAATTTTTCAGCACCGTGGGATAAAAACAAAATGGCGGGGGAAATATGGCTTCAAATCCAAACTTGTCCTACCTCAAGCAATAAACATAGCTCGTGCCACGAGCTTTATTAAAACGAATATAGCCGTCTTTTTTGATAATTATAAAGGTGTCTGGAGTAAGTATACACTTGACGCAAAAGATATGTGGAACGTTAACGAGACTGGTATAATGACCGTCTATAAACCAGATAGAGTAATTGCACGACGCGGAAAAAAGCAGATGCCATGACATCGGCGGAGAGTTGAACTCCAGTTACGCTGGCTTTGGCCGCGAACGCCATAGGTAATTATATACCACCCTTGTAAAAGATTTTAAAAACGTTTTATTCGAGAAGGCCTAGTTGGATAGGTAGGAACTGCTACTGGGTCTGGATGGATGCAGTAAGATGACTTCCATTTTTTTCTTGAGCTTCTCAAGACTCATGTAAGACCATCAAAAGAGCACAGAACTCTGGTACTTCTGGATAACCATTCGTCGCACATGGCTTTGAAAAACATTGAGTTTTCCAGAGAAAATGGTATCATTTTGCTAACTTTTTCTTCGCACTGTACTCACAAGCTGCAGCCAATGGATCGTGCTATTTTCGGTCCTCTTAAAAAGGCCATTAATACAGATTGTGATAATTGGATGCGTTCAAATGCTGGTAAAGTCATGTCCATCGATGATATTCCGTCGATAGTAAAAACGGCGTTTGATGTGCCGATCACGGCTAAGGATATCAGCGCTGGTTTTGCTGCAACTGGAACTTGGCCTGTCAATACAAATATTTTTGGAGAAGATGATTTCCTGCCTAGTCAAGTAACTAAACGTGTTTTAGACAATCCATTAACAGAGCAAGCTTTAAATGTTACAAATACTACAGAAAATTTAGAAGCAACAACCGCTACTCCAAATATATCTATTGATATACCTGAGAATGAATACTTTGCAATCGAAGAACATAACACGACATCTGGCACCAGTCCGTCTATTTTGAAAGACGTTGTCAATGAGCCCGTAAATATTGAAGAACCTGTTGCCTCCACATACAAATCATGTAGTCCACTCGCCACTACCTCCAAAGTATTTTCGCCAGAAGCGTTTAGGCCATTGCCAAAAGCTCCACCAAGAAAAAGAACACAGACTAAAAGACGCCAATCAAATCGGATGTGTTAACTGACACACCTATAGGGGACGAAATTGCTACCACAGAAGCCAGTAGAAAGGTAAAAAAACATAAAGAAGAATGTTTTTAGCCAAGAAAAGAAGAAATATAACAAAGAAAAAGGAAAGAAACCAAATTTCAATAAACAGAAACACGAAACCTATGACGAAGAGAACGATAACACAGAAAATAATTGTTTTTGATTGTGTTGTCTTCATCCCTTTGCCAACAGCAAACGGAATGAGAAGTGGGTACAATGCCTTGAATGTATGGGATGGTCACATGAAGATTGTACTGGAGGAGAACTCCAATATATTTGTTACAATTGCTTATCGGTATTATAAAAGTTTCGTTTATTCACAATTAATACTGTTTAAATTATATTTTCTTCCTTGTTATCATCTAATACACATCTGTTACAACTTACCTCGACATCTGTTCCAACTTATCTCAGTACTAGGAGAGTTGTAACGCTGGTAGTTTTTCAATTTTTGCCGATGTTCTCATGGACCCTCATTACTTTTACTTATTTTTAAGTTTGGTTCACGCAGTAATAGAACTGCCTATGTTTAGTTAAAGGGTCCATAAATGCCCGACTATTTTTGACTGAGATATACTAGGTAACGTAAAAATTGTTACAACCCTTCTTGGTCTCCCCTACTAAAGCGGTACTAGAGGGCAAAATTTTGAACATTTAATGTAAATAAGAAGAAAATAGGCTAACTAAATTTTCTTTTTAAAAAGTAGTTTTAAAATAATATTTACTAAAGGTAGTTTTTAGTCCTTTTTATAAGAATATTAGATAAAATACAGGATGACCTACTTAAAATTTCAAAGTTCATCTTATTTGAGGTCAAATCAGGTGTCACATTTGAGTATAAGCAAAAAAAACTAAAGTTACCCCTAAACAACTCGAAAAAAAAAATTATTTACTAAAAAATCTAAATTCTTGCAATATTTATTATTTATTATACACTCGAATGCGGTTTTAAAGATAACGGGATCAAAAAAATGCGAATCTCTAAATTTGCTTGGATAAAGCAAGCGACCGATAGGAGTTACAAAAATAATCGAATAATCGAAGATTTTGTTATTTTTTCATGAAAATCGATTATACTTTATAATTAATCGATTATTTTTAAATAATCGAATATTTTCAGTAAACTATATTCGTTTTTTTAAAGATAATGGAATAATAGATTTTAAAGGAAGTACAAAAAGAAAATAGAATTATTGAACCATCGATTTATCTTTTAATCGTCTTTTTCAATTAATCGATTATTTTCGATTTTTCAAAGGAATTAGAATAAATTATTTTAAAGGAAATACGTAAAAAATAGATTATTTAAAAATAATCGATAATTCGGGCATACTTTTTGAAAAATCGATTTATCGTAGAAGCGGCTTCTTAATTAATGGATTATTTTCGATATTCAAAGGTAATCAAATAACCGATTTAAAAGGAAATACGAAAAAAAATTATTATTTGATAATAATCGATTATTTTTGTTTGAAAAATTGGTTTAAAGATTATTCGGCATTTTAATAAATAAATTATTTTTATTAATCGATTATTTTTGATTAATCAATTATTTTCGATTATCGAATAACATAAAACCGTTTAGTTATTTATAAAATTCAATAAAAATGGTCTTACTAGATAGTGAAGGGTATATTATTAGAAAAATAGTAAATAATTAAATAATAAATATATAAAACTATAAAACTTTTGATTTTTTTTGTGAGGGCTCCGCGAAGAAAGTGGAGGGACCTGACTCGAGGCCTGTTTTTTTTAGAGTCGCTACTAAGAGGAAGGTCGATATGGACCTTTTTTTTAGAAATGTGTTTAGGGCTCTGTCAAATATTTCGCTTTTCAAAAAGGTTCCGTCACCTAAAAGGTTTGAGAACCACTGGTTTATAGCATGCTGCTACCCAGTTTTAATTAGGTTTAATAATTTCTACAGTTAAAATGACAGTTCTCTTGTAGATAATTGTTTAATTATTGTATATTTTATGATACACATGATTTATTAAAATAATTAGGAAATTACTATTTTTCGTTATCAGGTAAGAATCTGTTCAGTAAATGATTAATTTGTGTTTTCAGAATTATCAAATAATGAAATGTACCTCATATCTTAGGTGTAGTTTTGTAAGTATATGTAAAAAAATACATATCCATTAACGACACTGAAACGGAAAATTCTTATAACACTAATTTACATTTCTATACTACTTAAATATTATTATTATAACTTTCATTTTTTTTCAAAGAAATTTTATATTCACTGATAATAATTGTGGTAAATAATAATTGGTTATTGTTTAACTATTTTTCAGACTCGTGTTCTTGAATTATATATTACAAAAACACGGCTTGATAAAGTTATTAGTTTCCCCATACAAAAACAATATGACCCTAGTAAATAGATACCTTATACATTATAACAGATATATTCTCAAAAAAATGTGTTCATTGTGAAGGAGAAATCTTGTAGTTTCGTTGATATATTCACAGGCGTGGAAAGTGAAAAAGGCAGACATGAGGATGTGTGTAGATATAGATACAATATTTGCGATCCGCTCTAGTTAACAGCAATGCTTGTACTTGTTTGTTTGTCTACAAGTATGTGATCTTAAACTTGAATTACTCGAATCGGATGTGCCATTCAATTTTAGTAGCACATGTAGTTATGTTGTTTATTCGAACATTTAAATTGCGTGAGAAAATTGGCAAATTTATTTTCCTGAATATACATACCAGCCGAAAGATGATTCGTATTTCATAATTAAGATATGGATTTTAAGATGTATTAACAGTACTCGTAATTACTTGGTGAAAGAGTATTTATAACCTCAGAATCCTATCATTTGGCCCATACAATATTAAATTTTTTTATTTTAGACAACATTGGTAAATACAAAAAAACATTCTATTGAATCCAACAATTTTTAATGTAATTTTGGGACATTGTTTCATTAAAATTAATATTAAACGCATAAATCTCATATGCATTGAATACTAAATTAAATGAGACAACAAGGAATAATTTCCTTTGGCCCAATAATCATTGTAAAATCGTAAAATCAACGGTGCCGATTTTTCGATTTTACCACTGTGTAACATCAGAACTCCTTTGATTCGTTTTGGCATAGTATCTACCAGTTTTACCAAAGAGTACAAAATATAACTATAAAAGAGAAGTCACTCGCGGCATTTACAAAGGAAATCGTGCTTCAAATGCGGGCCGACAAGTCGGCGTTTTTTCAAAGAGTACAGAGCTAATTAGGCGGTAAGACGCGGCGGCGATGATAGTGGAATGTAACGGCCAATACACAGCGGAATCTAACGTAGCGGTGCAAACGAGCCTTACGCGTTGAACAACACCGGTATACTGCCGATCGAGAAAGGAATGTGGAGGACTGGCGGCTGATCGCGTTAGAAGGCGGTAATTGGGAGAGTGACTCCTCTTTTATAGTTATATTTTGTACACTTTGGTTTTACAATCTACAGCAATGAATGAGTTCCAAATTTGAGTTAGTCTTTCTTTTAATTTAGGAACTGTTCTACCAGGTGTAGCTAGATTAATTTTTTTATATTATGCTAAAGTATTTTAATTGGCGACAAATTGAGACTACTGAATATCCAATCCAATATCGGAAACGTCTATTCCTTTATGATTTAGCAGTATGGCACGCAACGCCATACTGATTGAATATATATATTAGAGCAGGGGTTCCCAAAGTGTGGCACGCGGGCCATTTGCAGCTCACGAAACCGTTTCGTTTGGCCCGCAAACAATTGCTTAGTTAAATAAACAAAATTATAATTTAAACATGAAAAAGAAAGTCAGGTCATAAACTACAAAAACTTTAATAATTACGAAAATTGAGAGTCGGCAAGAATAAAAAAGACCAGTAGATTAACCAAACTATTTATCATCTCATCCAACCAATGACAATTATCTTTTATTCCAACACACGCCAATCAATACAAACTGTATCTCAACCCCAATTGAATTTAAAAATGCACAAGTAACATGAGTGACAAAAAACATCAAAGCAAGATTTACGTCGTTCCAGATTGTAAAACAGGATAAAATGTAAAACTAAAGAAAACACAATTCAATGTCTTTTTAAAGCTTCTAATGTAAGTAAAATAATGTATTCATGTCTAAATATAATATTTATTGTAAACTAGTCACAATATGTATCTTACGAAGTGTAGTTTATTTTATTACAAGTTTCTATAATATAAAGTTTTAGAGTCATAGATGTTGACTTACAAACAATTATAATTATGCATTAAATTTAACTTACTAGAGAAGAAAATTTATTTTTTATAAAATTTTAATGTTAGATAAAGAGTTGCTACTGTTATTTTTTTGGACCCCAATTGTGTCATCGTAAATGTTTTTTATAGGATACTAAACGTTTAGAACAGTGGCAGCATATATATCGTTCCTAGTGCCGATAAAGCACTTTCTAGAGATGATGCTGTTCTATACTTTTTAGAAGATATTATCAAATATTATGAAACCATTTTTACTGATGGTACTGTTAGCAAAATAAAAAGGGGAAAGCTTAAATTAAAGGATGAGGTAATACCATGTACATTCCCAAATCTCCCTTTATACTTTTATTACAACAATGAAAAATCTGTTAAACGTGTTTTATTCTACTCTTAATACTATATATGGTTTCAATTCAAAAAAAAAATTGCCACAAAATTAGTCGAATTACGAACTAAAAATTCTATATACGATGTCTATATATGATGTCTATTTTTAATATTATTGATAAACTAATGATTATCGATTTTTTATGTTGTTGCTTGGTGCACCATAATTTTAATTATTTGAGTGTATAATACTGTTTATAACTCTTGGAGAGTCAGTGTAGTTTTCCATTCATCCTAGGTACTTAATAGTTTCTAGTTTTCATATGGGGTAATTAATTGTATAGTCTGGGGAACTCAAGACAATTTTAGATTAAAATATTTTGTTTATATTTTAGCGATTCAACTTTAGGATTTTACCCAGAGGTTTTACCTGGAGGGTTCACCTTCAGGATTTCACCTTGAAGGTTCACCCGTGGATCAACCCAGGGTTCGCTCGAGAGTTCAACCGTGGGGACACAGTAAACCGGTTTACCTAAACACTGGTACATATATTCATGGTTCATTGGTTTATTAGCCCCATGGCCCACTATTTTACTGGTTTTACATAGATCTTACTTTATTTGAATGTTCCTCAGTTTAATTATAATCATTAGTGTGCTTTACACGTTTCACACTTTTCAGCCCCGGGTACGGAAAAATATATGGCCCTGAAAAAGAGTTAAAAAAAAACAATACACATATCAAAATAAATATAATAAATCAATAAATAAAAATATATATTTTACAATATTTATACCAACTGTTTATTTACAAAAAAAATACTTATGAACTGCGTCACAAAAAGTCTACATCAACATGAAATTTAAATTTTCTTAATCTACCTAAGAAAAAGTAGGTACCTAAAACTAGATTAATTATATTATTTTTACTTAAACTATTATATTGGCTTAAATATATTTATCAAATTAATTTTATATAAGTTTACTTCCTCCGTACCAATAAAGAAAACAAATTATAAAATTCATATTTTTTGACCTTCACCGTATAAGGTACTTACAAAAATTCCGTATGGTGCAGCCTTTTTGCGATACATTGTACATATTATAAACATATAAGTAGAATATTTATCACATTTAAATAAAAGTAAAATACTTATTCTATCGAATTTTATAAATTTACGGCTTATCTAGGCACTTATTTTTATTTACACTTGTTGTGGGTACAAACATAGTATGTTTAGGTAATATGCACGCATAATATACATTTATAATAACAAATAATGTACAACATTAATTATAATAGGTGTCGACCATATAAAGTAAGTATAGATCGATTAAAACGAAATAGCACAGCCAGATCAAAAAAATGGGAGGAGTGGTTTATTTGATCACCAATAAAATAAGCGTTTTAGCAGTAGTCTTTGCAAAAGGTCTAGTGATTTCTTTTCATATTAATTGAAATAAAGCGAATAAACATAATTAAAAATGGTACGCTGAAAAGTATTCTACAAACTATTAACCATTTGTCATTTAAATATACGCCTTTTTATACTCAATTACTATGGAAGTTGACGTAACATTCATACTAAAAATAATAAAATAACTGTAAACTTGATACCTTTTGCAAATATATTAATATTTATAGTTACTGTAAATTACAAGATTTATTTGGAAATCACTAGAGTTATTTTTAGTGGTTTTAGCGTGTTAGTCTAGCGCTAATATAGCGTCAGATCCAGATCCAGAAAATGCTATCAAAGTCCAGTAATCTCTTATATTTGAAATACGATAAGTATTCAAAAGTAATAATTTGCATATTTAGCTCCGACACTGATATTAATTTCATCTGATAGTCATGACCGCTGATCTGTATTATTTTACTGGATAGGATATAGCCGCCTAAAAAGCGTTCCGAAAAATAGGCCGATTTGGGCAAATAATGGCGGACCGGATGTTAATTTATATAACCTCTATTTCCATTTGTCGTCACATCTGTCATTTAATTGTGTCAACAAATTACGATGAAGACGTGTTTTTATTGTGGAAAACGAAGTGAAAAGAGTGTATGTACTCTTCAATCCCTTTTTTGTTGAAGTCTCCATAGGTTATTAAAAAATACCCAGTGCAGTTTTAAAAATGTTCCTTTCCACTATAGGTACTTTAGAACTGAACCTTTATCTTGCTATTTACGTAGGTCGTATCGGATAGCATTACTATGATATAAACAATTAACATTCATTCGTAAAGACAATATAATGCTTCACGTTTCCATTTTTATATTTTCTTTCATAAAAAATCAAATTATGGGTGAATTGTCTCGAAGGACATTGCCCGCAAAAGGAATAGAAGAAGAATAAGAAGAAGAACTAATCAAATTATAGGTTAGGTATGTAAAATTTTTCCGCCATAATTTGCCCAAATCAGCTAGCAGTGTAGCTCTTCCACATAGTAAGAGAAAATCAAAGTATGTGGGCTCTTCCGGTTTCCTTGGTGGAACGGATTTTTAGTATATCAAATATAGCCCATATCCTATCTAGTAAAATAATACAGATGATTGGTCATAACGTAAACGTCAAAACTGCTGAATGCATCATAGTCGATTAAAGGAGTCACTACCTGCAACAAGATGAAAAATAGAAGATATTTCAAAATGACATAATTCTAAAAATATTATCAGTCCTCCTAATTCATTGAAGGCAGAATTACTCTTAATAGCAAGGCCACATAAAAACAAATTTAAAAAATATATTATAGACAAGATGGCCCAAGAAATAGGAATTTAAATTCTCAGATTGTCTCCTTATCACGCAGAGTTAAATCCCATTGAACTCATCTGGCCACAATTAAAAGGTTATATTTCTCGAAACATAATTATTTAAAGAACCTCATGTGTGAAATTTGCTTTTGAAGGTAGTTTCAGGTGTAAATAGAGAACATTGGAGAAAATGCATTGATCGTGTTAAAAAGGTGTAAATGGAGAACATTTGAGAAAATGCATTGATCATGTTAAAAAGGTGGAAAATTCATTTTGGAAAGTGGATATAGCAATGGAAAACTTAATAGACCCTATAATAATAAACCTCAGAAAAGACAATGATAATGATAGGGTCCGATTACAATTAGAAGAACACAGCTACGTCATCATTTAGCAAAGTAGTTAATTAGTTATGGCCGTCTACTGGGGTTTAGTGGAGTGTTAATTTTGTACGAATATAGAAAATATTGTTTTATACCTAACAACATACTTATTTTTTATTTATTGTTACTTATAGATAATATATATCCGAAATTTGAAGTAATAGTTATGACGTAGCGGTGTTCTTCTAATTGTAATCGGACCCTACCAGTAGTTATAGGAGAGACAGTGGCTTTTAAAGATAGTTCTTAAATTTTTTTTTAATATTTGATTTTAGGTACTGAAGTGTTACTTAATGCCAAGAGCCTAAAAAAAGTTTATTTCCATACAACATATAATCCCTCCTTGTTATTTATGGTTAAATTTAATTCGTTCAGTGTAAAAGCATAAGATTTATTTTTATATTTCGTTAATAACATAACTTTTTTCATTCAAAATTTAATCTACGAAGTGCGTATATACCATTTTATATGCCGTGACCTTAATCCTTACTTTTACTACACTCCTCTTTAATTCAGTGTCATATTTTTATGTTCATTTAAATGATTTCATTTAGAATATTAGATTTAAAAAGTCAATAAAAAGCCACATTATTAATCCAGGTAGATTAGATATGGTTAAGCATGAAGAGATGAGTTAAGAATACAAGAGAATGTGCGCAAAGGGTATAATAAAGAACAAATATAATAGAGCTCAGCCAACCCTCATAAAACATGTCAGATTCGGATCAGAATAAAATACAATTTACTTAAAAATAAAAATATTAAATTTTAATAACTGAGTAATTATTATTTTTTTAATTCTTCAAGATAAAACATACGTTTTCTCATATCCAATAATTACTTTTCACTAAATACTTTTTGTTTTCTAATAATTATTATACTTAACTTTGCAATATCGGTAAACATCCGTTAAAAATATTGCTATAAGTAATTATAAATAATTACATAGCCAGTTCATATATAGGAAAGTCAATTTTAAAAAACTTCCAACCCTTAATATGTTGATTCCGGTAAACAATATGAAAAAATAGAAAAGCACGTCAATTTCATCTTCAAGAGGAAAACATTTAATGAATATTTTTAGCCTTTGTTGTTCAATCCTCTATAAGGGACATATGTTACCTTTAGAATCTAAAATTAAAAAGGTGTCAAGTGGAACATCATTTTAAATCTAATTTCATAAAGAATTCAGCAGTTTGACTATTCATTGCGTTACTTTTAATTTTAGCACCTTCTACCAGGATAAAAAACTGTTCATTTGAAAGCTCATTTTATTATTAATTCACAATATAACAAAACATAATTAATTAAATCAGGGACTTAAATAACTGATAAATCATGTATTGAGAAATGCAAAGTTCATTCGCAAATAAATTTATGTTAAGTAATAAATCACTAATAAAATTAGCTGTCAAATAGTCTCACACTTTACAATACGTAAGTTTTTTATTTTGCTAGAGGGTACCAAAATCAAAAGCAATGCAATTAATACCTAGTAATACTGTTGGGTAGGTGGGAAGTTTTCAAATAGACACCTGTATACAAAAGGAGAAGAAATACACATTCAATAAATGTAAACAAAAATGAAATGAATACAAATTAGAGAATCTTTTTATCAGTCTTTACAAATGTAACTAATACAATACTTTTTCTACGGGTATAACACTAAATATAATACTAAAAATTTGATGAATTTGCCAATTAGTAAAACATTTGTATTCTTTACCTTAAATATTTCTGGTTTTAAGTTGACGCATGCCAGTTTTCAATGTTTGACATTGCATGATACACATGATGTTATTGAAATAATAAGGTAATAAAATCATTGTGTTTTTAGCTAAGGAAATTAAATTATTGTATGTTATCTGATAAGGAGAAATTTTGTCAACGTACCTTATTTCTTAATAAAAACAATTGAGATACGGCAGTTTTGTTTTACATATATTTTTTCTCAGATATGAAATGTCATATCTAGAGGTAAGTTTGAAAATATCCTGTTATAGTAACTATTTCTACTGACAACTGACACTTGCAAAGCAAAGTTGTGCATTATTTCCGTTAATATTAAAGGTAGGCCACCATATTTAAAGCTATACCCTTACTATTATCTGTTAAAATTTTGAAAAACAAAGCCGTTAAATATTGTAATTCTATCTTAAGCAATCTTTATTGTACATATGACTTATAATTTTAATCAGTTAGACTTAAGATCCTGTTGTATATCTTCTAAAGTTTTGCCTTTAGTTTCTGGCACCAAAATTCCAACCAAAAAAGCGGAAACAATGTTACAAATGCCGAAAACGAAAAATGGAGCACACAATCCTAAAGACGAAGTTAACTGATAAAACAAAGTATTCATGAGAACATAACTAATAGCATAAGCAGCCATAACAATAGAAACGGCTTTAGCTTTAATACTAGCAGAAAAAAGTTCGCTTAACATTAGTGTTGGAATAATAGCGACCCCGAAAGAGACAAATATTAAAAACACTAACATTCCTGCTAAAGGAAACCATTTTAAATTTGAAAGGTCAATTTCTTTGATATATTGATCTACATAAAAATAAAAACCTTCCAACAAAAGCACGACTGCGGATAAAACTAAAGAAATGGATAAAGATTTCTTCCTACCGAGCTTTTCAGCAAAAACTGACGCTACTAAAAAGAGCGTAGCAGCAAGACCTGTGTAAATAATTGCTGATACTGACGGATCGACATTACCACCAGCCTTTAGGAAAATAAACTGAGTATAACTTATAAAAACAAACAATCCTGACAACATTTGAGATATTCGCATAAACAGACCAGCTACTAAAGCCCGTCGGTTGCTTTTTATAAAGAAGAGATCCTTTATAGTGCCTGATTCTGACATCTGCCTTTGCACATCAGACTTTAACGTTAAAAATTCATCATCAATATTTTCTTTAAGTCTAAATTTTCTAAGGGAAGTCTTAGCCTCTTCGTATTTTCCCTTCATGATATAAAAATAAGGTGATTCCGGCATGAACGAAAATGATATCACGAAAACTATTGGAACTGAGAGGCAAATTAAGGAAGTGTCTTTAACACTTAAGTAACTACCAACAATATTCATTAAAAATTGTCCTAAATACCCTGAAACAATCAAACTATTCCCCCATACCCCTCTAACTTCAGGAATTGCAACTTCCCCAATATATAAAGGCAAAGAAGAGAGTAAAAGCGCATCTCCTAAACCAGCAACAAATCTTGCAAAATACAAAACATACAAATTCGTAAAAAAATACTTTAAAATCCAACAGGCCGCAAATGGAACGCCACTGAACAAAAGTGTTGGTTTTCTTCCGAAACGATCAGGAAGGAGCAGGGTAAATGGCAGAGATATTAGTAGACCTACTGTGTTCAGTATTGGTATGTACGATGCTTCTTTATGTGTTAAATTGTAGTTTTCTTTATCGGTGACTATTTTTGGAATGAATGGTGAGGGCCAGGCTAAAACCATACCACTTGTGAAACTTGCCAGGCTACCTATAAAGAATTTTTAAATTATCGGATAGTCAATCAGCCGGTTTTGTTCTTAAATTATGCGCAACTTAAATTAGAAATGTCTTATTTAAATTATATTTAAAAAATAGTCAATAAATGGAGATGACAGACAAACAAAGAGTTAAAACACCTATACATTTAACCATCAATGGCGACCACAACAGTTGAAAATATGATAGAAAGATATTTCTTTAGTATAAAAATCGATCAAATACTTGTATTGCGTCCTTTTTTAAATTTTTTCTTCAAGATATGGAATCTGTTTGCCTCTCGGTTATCCACCATTTATAAAATGGTTGGGACGCATAAAGGCACATACAGAAAAATAGTGGAGAGATTTGTTATGAAAATTTAATGAAATGTTCGAAAAAAGGCGAAAAATCGAATTATTTTTGAAAAAATTTGAATAACTAAGAAGAGAACCAAATAATTTTTGTCATGCTTTGTTGAAAACATGCAGAGCAGTTTATTCAGTGTATGCGTCAAGTACGGAAAATATTCCTATTTATAATTTTGGTTTGGGTATTTCTTAATATACAGTAGAAAGACGATAATCCGGATTATCAAAAGTCCGGATTTTCGAAAAGAACCAAAATAATGTCCTTTGAGTTTTAAAATCAAAAATCGACCTGTTTCCGGCATTTCTAATATTATTGTTTATTTAGCTAATAATGAATTTATTCTTTACTTTATGGACCCAGTGTATGTATATTAATGAAAGAATATACATACATATATTATGTAATGTATATATACTATAGTTTTTTGAACTGCAGTGCTTTTTTGTGGCCCAGTCTTTGATTTGTTTTAATTAAATCCAGATTATCGATGTTTGGATTATCGACGCTCAACTGTGTATTAATAATTTTTTAACAAAAAAGATTTTTAATATTAAACTAAAATGGAACTGAATATTGTTTAAATGATCCAATTTACTTCTTGATAATAGCTAAGCCAATATTCAAATTTCTTGACTTTAGCTGATTATTGTCTTCTATGTTTTTCATATTAATATCATAATATGTCGCGCATTAGTTGGTGAGTTAAACAAACAATAATCGTTTTGTATGAAATTTATTTAAAACACTTAAAAACATTTTTATGCAAACAATATTAAAAAAAAAAAAAATAATTAAAAAAGTCAAAAAATCCAATTTTTTGTTTTATTTTCATTTTTGCTTTTTTTGAGTTTACTAAGAAGATATAGGTATAGACATTGCACCCTTTTAAAGGAAATTTATTATTTTTTTTTATATACCTATCTCTGCTCAAAAAACGCAAAAAACAAAAAAGTCAAATAAAACAAAAAATTAATGATATATTTCGATAGGAAATCCCATTATCTATAAAAAAATTCCCATTAACTATACTTGAGTTTCACTTCGTTTTCCAGATATAATTTAAAAACTGTAAGGGTTGCATCTTCATCCCTATCTCCAATTTCCTGCCTCTAATTTAATAGCACTTTGAGGTTTTTTAATTTTAATGACCATTTGAACGATACATTGGATAAAAACTCATGATAGTGTTCGTTTCATTCTATATTATTCAATCTTGATTCCCATTTAAAATTTTAAAGGATTCAATTTTCGTACCCAACAGGTTCAATTTATCATACAAATCAATGTGCCAGATATAATAAGTATTATTTTCTTGTAAATATTCTTTGTTTTCTAATAGATATATTTGGAGTATGCATAATTTTTAACACAATAGGAATAGTTTCTTGCTTTACTGTAAATCCTGGCCAGGCAACCTGACGCGATGAATTAATTTCTTATGAAATTCTTATAAAATTCTATTAATATTACAATTAATGTAGTTTATGAACGTTATAGTGAACGAATACTACATTACAATAGGAAACGTTTTTAGTCCAAAATAAAATATTTAATTAGATTATCGATCACGGACATTTTTTATTTTACTTGCGTATATAATATATACACCTACACTAAACTAGATAATATTAAGACGTTCCTTTTGTTTGAGATAACTGACAAGTGTCAGCCACTAGCTGACTATTGTCAGATACTAATTACCAATTGTCAGAAAATAATTAGAAATTCTAGGCTTTCGTAGCTTTTAGATGAATTCAATCTTGAAAATAATAAAAATTGATACCTAACCTATATTTTTACATATTTGTTTTACTAAATTGATTACTAAACGCTGATGTAACTAAAATGTTATCAACTTACTTTATGAATATATTTAAAGATCTAAAATCGTTAAAATAAAATAATAACAGTTCAAAAACTAAATATTACCTATTTATTCTACAAACAACTTTGTTTGTATCATTTTTTACGTCATCACTAATACACCAGTACTAGGTTATGTAAAACCATTGTTTTCTGTCAAATGGCTCTGTCGAACTCTAATGAATATAATTAACACGGTTAATGTTGAGTAATAAAAATAAACCCTTCTATTTTTTTAAAAATTAAGAATTTATTCCGTACTTTACTAATACACTGCACTATTGTGAAATATCTTTGTATGAAGGTAAGTTAGAAAAATATGGTAATTCTATAATTAAATTTGTTTATTTTTAACAGATGTTGAAATTTACGACGTATGTGTTGTATTGAACTAAATAAACGTACGTTAAAACTTGTTTAATTTGTCAAAAAAAAAAAGTATAAAACATATAGTTAAATTTTTGGTTCTGCCAAATTAATGTAATATTTATTTTACGTCTGTATGCACAAAAATATTGAAAAAATAGAGGCCGAATATCCGTATTTGAAAAATTATTTGGTATCCAAAACATTTTTAACTGAAACAAGTTACCCCAGTAACCTTAACCTCAAATATCAATTAAAAAAAGTTTATATGAGTAATTTGTGTAATATCAACTGTTCTTACTTGGATAATGTTTATTTTTCATGATTTTTTGCATTAGATGTTAAATAATAATCAAAATTCATAAATTCTTATATGATAAATTTTAAAGCCTACTATTAGGGTATTCGTTAATTTCCAATACATAAATGTTTTAAATTAACAAATTTTCGTTAAATTTTTATCATATTTCTGCCTATAGAATAGGATTTTGCGATACAAATGCTAATGTTAATTGTGAAATGTTAATATTTAATACCAATTTACATATTATTTAACATACGTTACATTTATATTGTTTGTAAAATTTTTACATATTAGTTATAGAATTATCACTATCTACAGTATTTAAAATAACAAAAAATTACTTACCAATGACAATGGCAACAATTTGAGCCTCATTTCTGTATGTACCCACTTTTAAGAACATATTTAGGTAAATGTTGATCTTGCACAAGTTAGTTGTAAAATAAGCATTAAATTAACAAATACCTGTTAGGAACGTGTTCTTGACTAAAATCTGTAGACTTGTTAATATCGTATTTTAAAATATTTATCAGTATTATTTAATAATATACAAGGTTATTCATAACCGATTTTCGACAAAGGTGTATCTGAAACACAGTTTTAAAGTTTAATTTTTAATTCACGCTGTATCACAGTTCTTTTAATAGGTTACCTGTATGATGAGAAAAATGAAATTAATCAGTTAAAAAATGTTTACTGCACGGAACTTGATCGTTGTAAAATACTTAAATAAATTTTCACAAGGGTTTTCCAAGTTCACCAATAATAAATGTATGTATACGAGTAGGTACTACTTATGTTATCAACTTAATTTGGTCAAATTAAAATACAAATGATAAGTCAACAAGTAAACATATTTCCAAGAACGATAAAACTGTTGACATTTAATTTAATTTGCAGTGTATAGTTTGGTTCTTAGATATTTTCCTTGTTTCTGCAACTTCGGCAATCAAGTCGTACGGCACCATCATGCAGGTTAGTCCAGAATCGGAATTAAATTTGATGTTACAATTTACGTTTGGTCAGTGTTTAAACCTTTTACTTATAGTCCAAGGGTCTATTTATACTTCCTTATTATTAGTATTTGTATTAGAATTATGATTAAGCATTAAACTGGACTAAATATTCAAAAAAGGTATTTTTTTATTGGTACCCTATTTTACTTTTTTAAAGTACGCTTCAGCGTGTTTACAACGAACTTTAAAAAACGCGCGTTTATAGTTACCATGGCAACATCAACAACCCAAGAAACGTGATGTCTAAATGCCAACTGTTTAAATATTGATCTGACAGGAGTGCCTTGTAATGTCAAATAAAATATTTCTGAGAAATTTTTCAAAAAATTTATTCAAATATTTTTTCACATTCTTAATTGTTTAAATGAATGTGGAAAGTACAGTTAGTATTGTTTGAAATATTAAAACTTCGATTTTTTAAATAAGAGGAAATACTGTTCAAATTAAGATTGCTAACATTCTTGGAAGTCAATGAAGTTGTACTTCCATTAATAGCACTTTCAATAATATTTGAAACATTCTTCTTATTGCTAATGTTCTCTTCAACGTAACCAGTCGCCACAGCTGCCGATTTCCAACCTACTTGTCGTTGGATTTGATCTATTGTCATGCCGACATTTTCTGGAGATAAGCGAGAATAACTCGTTCATCTATATGTGTAACCATTTGCTCTTCCATCCACGTGTTGAATTTATCGTATTCTTTTTTATAAACCGCTTCGGATTTTTGTAGTATTAAGCGCGATTCTGCTTTATTATTTAAATATTTGAACTCATTTTAAACAATAACAACAGTTGCGACAATTAATCTTACGTGACAGACTGAAAATAAATTTTTGTTTGTCTCATTTTCATGACAACGAGGTATACTGATGTTATATCACAAATTCAATCATTTTCACTTATTAGTTCTTTTTTTTTTTTTTTTAATTTGGTGTCATCGGCGTCGACTACTACGGCCATTAGCCTCGTGGTATGTGTAGGCTTTGTTACTGTTTCCCAGCGCCACTTTAGGAACAGAACTGTTAATTAGAACCCAACAGTGAATGGTCGAGTGGGGAATCCTACCAAGGCATCAGAATTAATTTTAAATAATTAAATTAAATGAAAAAATTCCGGCCAACGGTGGGATTCGATCCTGAGACCTTCCGATCTCAAAGTCATGACTCTAACCACTGAGCCAACACACCCCCCACTTATTAGTTCTTATTTCCATTTTTTTGTAGAAATAATACCAATATTTAGGATTTCAAAGTATACCAATGAAAAAAAATAGCGTAAAGTATTCGTGGATAACTGGTCTTTAAAACACTTGCTCTATTTCGAGCACTCCGGCACATCGTGCGTGTTTTAAAGACCGTTGTATCCACGTATACTTTAATATACTATTATACTCATTTTATAATTAAGATTAGTGCTTCTTTTTTAATAATTTTTTCCTAATAAGGTATAATTTTGCAACCAACAAAATTTGGTTACTAAAGAAATGTGTAAGAGGCCAGAATATTATTTAAGATATTTGAGATATAAACGTGTTTTTACTAATATTTTTACTAGTTAATTTTATTTAAAATAATTATTATTCAATAATAGGTTTAATTAAGGATATTTTAACGGATTTACGTCTTAAATTTATAACAGATAAAAAGAAGCAGATTTTTGATACAAATCAGACAGAAAAGTGGCCTTTGCTTCCTCGTGATGGCATGTCATTTGTCAATTTTATATTCGGTAAACACTGCTGATACACAAAAATTGTAACAGCGCATGATTTGTACCGAAATATTATCGTTTTCCAGCTTGTTGGAACAAACCTATAAAAAATATATTGCATATGTGTATTATCAATATTATCCGTTGTCTATTAAAAACAAAGGCCAAATACGTCATTGATTCATTTGATAGAAAAGAAGAAGTTTAATATTTAACTTAAAAGTTGAACCTGTCAATTATTAAGCATAAATATTAATGCTAATACTAATCATAAATCGAGTATAAATGTCCCCATTACAGTTCATAAAATTTCTAGAGGCGTTCGACGCCCAGACAGAGAACGCGCTACGTGTGACTAAGATAGCTATTGTACAGTCTGCTAAACAAGTTATTTTAAATAGTTTTTAATATTTTTAGGTAATTAAATTTTAAAAGTGTGGAATAGTTTAGGGATTAAATTGGTCTGATTGGACTTTCTTAGAACGTTTTTAAAAGCAGCTAAAGATAGTATGTAGAATTGAAAATAATTATTATGCCATAAAAGGTGTTTTGGAATTCCTTCAACCTTTTGAAATTGAGTCAGAAAATATAAATTTTATAGGATAGCGGAAAATACCTATAATTTTTTGTAGACCTTTGTAAATCGTGGAAATAGTTTATATTTTATTTCTACCTTATTAAGGAAAATGGTACCTATTATTAATAACGGTTGTTTCTGAAACATTACTAAAATTTCCGAAATTTTGTTTTTCTACAAAATAATAAACTATACTACTTAGAAAAACATTTATTTCTCTTATAATTTTATAAAAAATAACAGGGGAATATTTACATTTCTTGATCTATTAAACAAAACGATAAATTATCTCGACGAATGACACCATGTTCTAGTACGGAAGCTAGCTTTACATTTTTGTTGGTGGTTTCATGGGTTTCATATCAATTTTTTGTAATTGTAGTTTACACGTACATATACCTCTTAACACTTGTTTGCTTTATTAAAAAAGTGTGTTGTTGTGATTTACGTCGAAATAAGTCAAAAACAACTTGAAACCCCATATAAAATCAAAAAGGAGAAACGGAAAAAAATTGAGCCTGTAAATGAACACAACTCAGAAACAAAAATAGCTGTCTAATAATAAAAAAATAAAATTTGATTCTTGTGCAGCTTCATCTATATCATTAACTGTTTTTGGTTTTTTAATGGTTTTTCTTGGTGATGAAAATTCCGATATCTCACGGTTATCGATTCTTTTTTTCTCTCCAGAAATGCGGACGACAGTGTTTTTAGGTACTCCTGTGGCTGCAGCAACACGATCATTTACATTTTTAAATGGTATTGAAGGTGAATTAAAGTTTCCTTCAATGTTTTAGCGAAATTTACATCTGACATTTACGTCTGAATGAAATAGTGAAATACTTGATGCGCAGAGTGTACTTTCATTGCGTAAATCCGTCGGGATGCCTGTCAGTAGTGCTTTCTCTGTCTAGCCGTCGAAAGCCTCTAGAAATTTGATGAACTGTACATTGTGGAGTTTCAACTTAATCCTTAAGCAAAATTAATAAGGGAGTATAAATAGACCCTTAGATCCGAACTAAGGTCGACCTTTACCCATCTGTTTAAGGGATAAATGTTTTTTTATTAAATAAAATATTTTTAAATATTTAGTACATGTGTTGTCTAAAAAAATACTGACAAGACTATTTATTTTCTTAAAGTAAAAAAAACCGACACCCTATAAAGTATTCCCCAGATGCTTCGACTATGCCTAAAATTTAATCAGCTCACCACACCTTAAGTTTAAAATTTTGTGTTTTCTCTTCTTCCCTTTTTGAGTTATCTTCAAAATTCAAAATTTGCATTTTTCCTCAAATATCTCGAATACAGTCCATTTTAGAGGAATCATGTATATGACCAAAATTATAGAGAATGAGATCATGAGCTACTTTTATCATGATTCCTATACTTTGGCATTTTGACAACCTTGCGCTTGGGTGGTTTTCGAATCATCACCCTGTCGGTATCTTTGTACATTTACAGAGTTAAGAAAATATTTGGGATAACCCTATTTTGAAATATGATTCCAGATTTAACATTAGCAATAGGGCCAGATTTACCGTTTTTTTAGATGATATTAATCACTTTTTTAATATATCACCCTCACCATGTATTGAAATCTCGCCTTCAATACGAGTTCAACCGTATATAACACTTAATATTTGATGTAGTTAAGTTCCTAATTATTTTAAAAGTTGTTGGTTCTTTTGTCCATTAAATCTAGAATTATGTTCTTTTGACATTAGTTGACCAGTTACATTATTAACTAAAACTAACAGTAGTTTAAGGTGTTTTGAAAAGTTTTGCAAGGTAAATTGCTTCCATAAGATGGTTTTCAGACTTGTTTTTAATTAATTTAAGACCTTCCTAACTACATAAAATCTTAAGTGTTGCATATGGTTGAATTTGTATTAAAAGGGAGATTTCAATAATCACACAACATAGAGTAATATATTTAAAAAAAATAGAGTCTTGCAATATTGCAAATGTCAAATCTGAAATCTCCGTATCTCAATAGGCTCGTATCAAATTTTATAAAATTCAGGAGATAATTATTTGACATTTTCAGACTTTTGTTTTAATATGTATACAGTATCTGTTATCGAACACTTTTCAACACATTTTGCATTAGTATGTGTGAAAACTACAATTAGTTAGCATTAGAACTAGCAGGAAACGAATAATATTAGCGATGCCGCGGTTTATACGCCCCGGCCAACATTGAGACGCCGTAGGGCCGTTTAAACTGGCCACGCTAATATTATTTGTTTCCTGGTCCCTCTAATGGTAACTCTCTGTAGTTTTCACATGCACTTGTGCAAAACGTATTGAAAGACGTTCGATCCTGGTGAACAATCCAGATACACAGAAATTAAATAAGTACGGAGAAGTATTTTTCATTTGCAATAATTTTATTTTATATTATTAAAATGCCACATATTTTCACAGTTTAACCTAAATTTTAACATAATTTTCTGCAACTGACGTAAACTTTTGGAATTTTCTTTTGTCATAAGCCATTAATTCTTTAGAAACGTTGCCATATTGAACCCTATTCAATTATCTTTACTATAATGGATATCCCAGTCGGTATTAATCATTGTGTTTTGAAGGGAAGTAGAAGAGAAACAGTTCAAATAACCAAAGTTAGAATTGGAAAAATTCGACAATAGTTTAAATTATAAAAATTCGTAAGACAAAATTCGAAAATGCAAAAGTTCCAATGACAAAACTTTGAAAATACAAAAATTCGAATAACACAGGTAAGGAAAATTATTAGTTAAGTTCTTTATTTTTCTCATTTTATGTATAATTTTTGTGCAAAGCAACCCACAATGACTGCAGGTCGTACAGGTTACGTAAATTGGAAGTAGTTTTTTATTTTTCTTTTATGTACAATTTTTTTGTGAAGAATAGTATAAAAATATTTCTATTCTATTAAATATACTCGTATTTTATAATATTTGCCAACTCTGTTGTAACATTGATTAGATTAATTAGGCAGATTTCTCTGATATTTGTAATTTAATATAAAATTTGACGACTTTGTTGTTCTCATGATAGAATTTGTCAATATAACTTACAACGAGATTTTTAATTTCAGTTAATAGTGATTTTTGCGCTAATTTTATATTTTTAATTTACAATAATAGAAACTAGTTACTTTTTAGTATTTAAAATGTTTTTGCTAAATTCTTGCCCTTGGATTCTTCAATGGACCCATGTATATAGATTATTAATAATACTGATATTTATTATTAATTGTGAACGAAAAAAAATTATCTCTGAATGTAACTATACTACTTACCATTTTTAAATTATCTTCGCTTGATACTTTT